>CM038682.1:3559355-3857360 GCA_021605205.1 Aegilops longissima | reverse complement strand
TTTGGGTGATTTGGAGGTGGTGGAAAAATTCACGTTTTTTCAAAAATGGCTTAAGTTAAGACCAAATGGTCCCTCCGGGATTGCGGGCATTTTTTCGACCACCTCCAAATCACCTCAGTTTTGGCACACATGATCTCTTCCACAAACAAAACTAGGTTTCCAAGTTTTTGTATTTTTAAATTTTTTTTTGAATTTATAATGCCCTTTAGACTGACTGCTGAAAACATCGGTCTATGCCTCAAGGGGGCATTGTAAAATAATTTTTTTCAAAATTTTCTTGCATACACATGTTTTGCACATGTGGGTGACCATGTACAAGAAAATTTGGGTGATTTGGAGGTGGTGGAAAACTTCACGTTTTTTCAAAAAATGGCTTAAGTTAAGACCAAATGGTCCCTCCGGAATGCGGGCATTTTTCGACCACCTCCAAATCACCTCAGTTTTGGCACACATGATCTCTTCCACAAACAAAACTAGGTTTCCAAGTTTTGTATTTTTAAATTTTTTGAATTTATAATGCCCTTTAGACTGACTGCTGAAAACATCGGTCTATGCCTCAAGGGGGCATTGTAAAATAATTTTTTTCAAAATTTTCTTGCATACACATGTTTTGCACATGTGGGTGACCATGTACAAGAAAATTTGGGTGATTTGGAGGTGGTGGAAAAATTCACGTTTTTTCAAAAAATGGCTTAAGTTAGACCAAATGGTCCCTCCGGGATTGCGGGCATTTTTTCGACCACCTCCAAATCACCTCAGTTTTGGCACACATGATCTCTTCCACAAACAAAACAAGGTTTCCAAGTTTTTGTATTTTTTAATTTTTTTTTGAATTTATAATGCCCTCTAGACTGACTGCTGAAAACATCGGTCTATGCCTCAAGGGGGCATTGTAAAATAATTTTTTTCAAAATTTTCTTGCATACACATGTATTGCACATGTGGGTGACCATGTACAAGAAAATTTGGGTGATTTGGAGGTGGTGGAAAAATTCACGTTTTTTCAAAAAATGGCTTAAGTTAGACCAAATGGTCCCTCCGGGAATGCGGCCATTTTTTCGACCACCTCCAAATCACCTCAGTTTTGGCACACATGATCTCTTCCACAAACAAAACTAGGTTTCCAAGTTTTTGTATTTTTTAAATTTTTTTTTAATTTATAATGCCCTCTAGACTGACTGCTGAAAACATCGGTCTATGCCTCAAGGGGGCATTGTAAAATAATTTTTTTCAAAATTTTCTTGCATACACATGTTTTGCACATGTGGGTGGCCATGTACAAGAAAATTTGGGTGATTTGGAGGTGGTGGAAAAATTCACGTTTTTTCAAAAAATGGCTTAAGTTAGACCAAATGGTCCCTCCGGGATTGCGGGCATTTTTTCGACCACCTCCAAATCACCTCACTTTTGGCACACATGATCTCTTCCACAAACAAAACTAGGTTTCCAAGTTTTGTATTTTTTGTATTTTTTTGAATTTATAATGCCCTCTAGACTGACTGCTGAAAACATCGGTCTATGCCTCAAGGGGGCATTGTAAAATAATTTTTTTCAAAATTTTCTTGCATACACATGTTTTGCACATGTGGGTGACCATGTACAAGAAAATTTGGGTGATTTGGAGGTGGTGGAAAAATTCACGTTTTTTCAAAAAATGGCTTAAGTTAGACCAAATGGTCCCTCCGGGATTGCGGGCATTTTTTCGACCACCTCCAAATCACCTCAGTTTTGGCACACATGATCTCTTCCACAAACAAAACTAGGTTTCCAAGTTTTTGTATTTTTTAAATTTTTTTTGAATTTATAATGCCCTCTAGACTGACTGCTGAAAACATCGGTCTATGCCTCAAGGGGGCATTGTAAAATAACTTTTTTCAAAATTTTCTTGCATACACATGTTTTGCACATGTGGGTGACCATGTACAAGAAAATTTGGGTGATTTGGAGGTGGTGGAAAAATTCACGATTTTCAAAAGATGGCTCCGGGAATGCGGGCATTTTTTCGACCACCTCCAAATCACCTCAGTTTTGGCACACATGATCTCTTCCACAAACAAAACTAGGTTTCCAAGTTTTTGTATTTTTTAAATTTTTTTTGGATTTGTAATGCCCTTTAGACTGACTGCTGAAAACATCGGTCTATGCCTCAAGGGGGCATTGTAAAATAATTTTTTTCAAAATTTTCTTGCATACACATGTTTTGCACATGTGGGTGACCATGTACAAGAAATTTTGGGTGATTTGGAGGTGGTGGAAAAATTCACGTTTTTTCAAAAAATGGCTTAAGTTAGACCAAATGGTCCCTCCGGGATTGCGGGCATTTTTTCGACCACCTCCAAATCACCTCAGTTTTGGCACACATGATCTCTTCCACAAACAAAACTAGGTTTCCAAGTTTTTGTATTTTTTAATTTTTTTTTGAATTTATAATGCCCTCTAGACTGACTGCTGAAAACATCGGTCTATGCCTCAAGGGGGCATTGTAAAATATTTTTTCAAAATTTTCTTGCATACACATGTTTTGCACATGTGGGTGACCATGTACAAGAAAATTTGGGTGATTTGGAGGTGGTGGAAAAATTCACGTTTTTCAAAAATGGCTTAAGTTAGACCAAATGGTCCCTCCGGGAATGCGGGCATTTTTTCGACCACCTCCAAATCACCTCAGTTTTGGCACACATGATCTCTTCCACAAACAAAACTAGGTTTCCAAGTTTTTGTATTTTTTAAATTTTTTTGAATTTATAAAGCCCTCTAGACTGACTGCTGAAAACATCGGTCTATGCCTCAAGGGGGCATTGTAAAATAATTTTTTTCAAAATTTTCTTGCATACACATGTTTTGCACATGTGGGTGACCATGTACAAGAAAATTTGGGTGATTTGGAGGTGGTGGAAAAATTCACGTTTTTTCAAAAAATGGCTTAAGTTAGACCAAATGGTCCCTCCGGGATTGCGGCCATTTTTTCGACCACCTCCAAATCACCTCAGTTTTGGCACACATGATCTCTTCCACAAACAAAACTAGGTTTCCAAGTTTTGTATTTTTAATTTTTTTGAATTTATAATGCCCTCTAGACTATTGCTGAAAACATCGGTCTATGCCTCAAGGGGCATTGTAAAATAATTTTTCAAAATTTTCTTGCATACACATGTTTTGCACATGTGGGTGACCATGTACAAGAAAATTTGGGTGATTTGGAGGTGGTGGAAAAATTCACGTTTTTCAAAAGATGGCTTAAGTTAGACCAAATGGTCCCTCCGGAATGCGGGCATTTTTCGACCACCTCCAAATCACCTCAGTTTTGGCACACATGATCTCTTCCACAAACAAAACTAGGTTTCCAAGTTTTTGTATTTTTTAATTTTTTTTTGAATTTATAATGCCCTCTAGACTGACTGCTGAAAACATCGGTCTATGCCTCAAGGGGCATTGTAAAATAACTTTTTCAAAATTTTCTTGCATACACATGTTTTGCACATGTGGGTGACCATGTACAAGAAAATTTGGGTGATTTGGAGGTGGTGGAAAAATTCACGTTTTTTCAAAAGATGGCTTAAGTTAGACCAAATGGTCCCTCCGGAATGCGGGCATTTTTCGACCACCTCCAAATCACCTCAGTTTTGGCACACATGATCTCTTCCACAAACAAAACTAGGTTTCCAAGTTTTTGTATTTTTAAAATTTTTTTTGAATTTATAATGCCCTTTAGACTGACTGCTGAAAACATCGGTCTATGCCTCAAGGGGCATTGTAAAATAATTTTTCAAAATTTTCTTGCATACACATGTTTTGCACATGTGGGTGACCATGTACAAGAAAATTTGGGTGATTTGGAGGTGGTGGAAAAATTCTCGTTTTTTCAAAAATGGCTTAAGTTAGACCAAATGGTCCCTCCGGATTGCGGGCATTTTTCGACCACCTCCAAATCACCTCAGTTTTGGCACACATGATCTCTTCCACAAACAAAACTAGGTTTCCAAGTTTTTGTATTTTTAATTTTTTGAATTTATAATGCCCTCTAGACTGATTGCTGAAAACATCGGTCTATGCCTCAAGGGGCATTGTAAAATAATTTTTCAAAATTTTCTTGCATACACATGTTTTGCACATGTGGGTGACCATGTACAAGAAAATTTGGGTGATTTGGAGGTGGTGGAAAAATTCACGTTTTTCAAAAATGGCTTAAGTTAGACCAAATGGTCCCTCCGGATTGCGGCCATTTTTTCGACCACCTCCAAATCACCTCAGTTTTGGCACACATGATCTCTTCCACAAACAAAACTAGGTTTCCAAGTTTTTGTATTTTTTAATTTTTTTTTGAATTTATAATGCCCTCTAGACTGACTGCTGAAAACATCGGTCTATGCCTCAAGGGGGCATTGTAAAATAATTTTTTTCAAAATTTTCTTGCATACACATGTTTTGCACATGTGGGTGACCATGTACAAGAAAATTTGGGTGATTTGGAGGTGGTGGAAAACTTCACGTTTTTTCAAAAAATGGCTTAAGTTAGACCAAATGGTCCCTCCGGGAATGCGGGCATTTTTTCGACCACCTCCAAATCACCTCAGTTTTGGCACACATGATCTCTTCCACAAACAAAACTAGGTTTCCAAGTTTTTGTATTTTTAAATTTTTTGAATTTATAATGCCCTCTAGACTGACTGCTGAAAACATCGGTCTATGCCTCAAGGGGCATTGTAAAATAACTTTTTCAAAATTTTCTTGCATACACATGTTTTGCACATGTGGGTGACCATGTACAAGAAAATTTGGGTGATTTGGAGGTGGTGGAAAAATTCACGTTTTTCAAAAGATGGCTTAAGTTAGACCAAATGGTCCCTCCGGAATGCGGGCATTTTTGACCACCTCCAAATCACCTCAGTTTTGGCACACATGATCTCTTCCACAAACAAAACTAGGTTTCCAAGTTTTGTATTTTTAAATTTTTTGAATTTATAATGCCCTTTAGACTGACTGCTGAAAACATCGGTCTATGCCTCAAGGGGCATTGTAAAATAATTTTTTCAAAATTTTCTTGCATACACATGTTTTGCACATGTGGGTGACCATGTACAAGAAAATTTGGGTGATTTGGAGGTGGTGGAAAATTCTCGTTTTTTCAAAAATGGCTTAAGTTAGACCAAATGGTCCCTCCGGGATTGCGGGCATTTTTGACCACCTCCAAATCACCTCAGTTTTGGCACACATGATCTCTTCCACAAACAAAACTAGGTTTCCAAGTTTTGTATTTTTAATTTTTTGAATTTATAATGCCCTCTAGGTGATTGCTGAAAACATCGGTCTATGCCTCAAGGGGGCATTGTAAAATAATTTTTTTCAAAATTTTCTTGCATACACATGTTTTGCACATGTGGGTGACCATGTACAAGAAAATTTGCGTGATTTGGAGGTGGTGGAAAAATTCACGTTTTTTCAAAAAATGGCTTAAGTTAGACCAAATGGTCCCTCCGGGATTGCGGCCATTTTTTCGACCACCTCCAAATCACCTCAGTTTTGGCACACATGATCTCTTCCACAAACAAAACTAGGTTTCCAAGTTTTTGTATTTTTAATTTTTTTGAATTTATAATGCCCTCTAGACTGACTGCTGAAAACATCGGTCTATGCCTCAAGGGGGCATTGTAAAATAATTTTTTTCAAAATTTTCTTGCATACACATGTTTTGCACATGTGGGTGACCATGTACAAGAAAATTTGGGTGATTTGGAGGTGGTGGAAAACTTCACGTTTTTCAAAAATGGCTTAAGTTAGACCAAATGGTCCCTCCGGAATGCGGGCATTTTTGACCACCTCCAAATCACCTCAGTTTTGGCACACATGATCTCTTCCACAAACAAAACTAGGTTTCCAAGTTTTTGTATTTTTAAATTTTTTGAATTTATAATGCCCTCTAGACTGACTGCTGAAAACATCGGTCTATGCCTCAAGGGGCATTGTAAAATAACTTTTTCAAAATTTTCTTGCATACACATGTTTTGCACATGTGGGTGACCATGTACAAGAAAATTTGGGTGATTTGGAGGTGGTGGAAAAATTCACGTTTTTCAAAAGATGGCTTAAGTTAGACCAAATGGTCCCTCCGGAATGCGGGCATTTTTTCGACCACCTCCAAATCACCTCAGTTTTGGCACACATGATCTCTTCCACAAACAAAACTAGGTTTCCAAGTTTTTGTATTTTTTAAATTTTTTTTGAATTTATAATGCCCTTTAGACTGACTGCTGAAAACATCGGTCTATGCCTCAAGGGGGCATTGTAAAATAATTTTTTTCAAAATTTTCTTGCATACACATGTTTTGCACATGTGGGTGACCATGTACAAGAAAATTTGGGTGATTTGGAGGTGGTGGAAAAATTCTCGTTTTTTCAAAAAATGGCTTAAGTTAGACCAAATGGTCCCTCCGGGATTGCGGGCATTTTTTCGACCACCTCCAAATCACCTCAGTTTTGGCACACATGATCTCTTCCACAAACAAAACTAGGTTTCCAAGTTTTTGTATTTTTTAATTTTTTTTTGAATTTATAATGCCCTCTAGACTGACTGCTGAAAACATCGGTCTATGCCTCAAGGGGGCATTGTAAAATAATTTTTTTCAAAATTTTCTTGCATACACATGTTTTGCACATGTGGGTGACCATGTACAAGAAAATTTGCGTGATTTGGAGGTGGTGGAAAAATTCACGTTTTTTCAAAAAATGGCTTAAGTTAGACCAAATGGTCCCTCCGGGATTGCGGCCATTTTTTCGACCACCTCCAAATCACCTCAGTTTTGGCACACATGATCTCTTCCACAAACAAAACTAGGTTTCCAAGTTTTTGTATTTTTTAATTTTTTTTTGAATTTATAATGCCCTCTAGACTGACTGCTGAAAACATCGGTCTATGCCTCAAGGGGCATTGTAAAATAATTTTTCAAAATTTTCTTGCATACACATGTTTTGCACATGTGGGTGACCATGTACAAGAAAATTTGGGTGATTTGGAGGTGGTGGAAAACTTCACGTTTTTCAAAAATGGCTTAAGTTAGACCAAATGGTCCCTCCGGAATGCGGGCATTTTTGACCACCTCCAAATCACCTCAGTTTTGGCACACATGATCTCTTCCACAAACAAAACTAGGTTTCCAAGTTTTTGTATTTTTAAATTTTTTTAATTTATAATGCCCTCTAGACTATTGCTGAAAACATCGGTCTATGCCTCAAGGGGGCATTGTAAAATAACTTTTTTCAAAATTTTCTTGCATACACATGTTTTGCACATGTGGGTGACCATGTACAAGAAAATTTGGGTGATTTGGAGGTGGTGGAAAAATTCACGTTTTTTCAAAAGATGGCTTAAGTTAGACCAAATGGTCCCTCCGGGAATGCGGGCATTTTTTCGACCACCTCCAAATCACCTCAGTTTTGGCACACATGATCTCTTCCACAAACAAAACTAGGTTTCCAAGTTTTTGTATTTTCTAAATTTTTTTTGAATTTATAATGCCCTTTAGACTGACTGCTGAAAACATCGGTCTATGCCTCAAGGGGGCATTGTAAAATAATTTTTTTCAAAATTTTCTTGCATACACATGTTTTGCACATGTGGGTGACCATGTACAAGAAAATTTGGGTGATTTGGAGGTGGTGGAAAAATTCACGTTTTTTTCAAAAAATGGCTTAAGTTAGACCAAATGGTCCCTCCGGGATTGCGGGCATTTTTTGACCACCTCCAAATCACCTCAGTTTTTTTAACACATGATCTCTTCCACAAACAAAACTAGGTTTCCAAGTTTTGTATTTTTAATTTTTTTGAATTTATAATGCCCTCTAGACTGACTGCTGAAAACATCGGTCTATGCCTCAAGGGGCATTGTAAAATAATTTTTCAAAATTTTCTTGCATACACATGTTTTGCACATGTGGGTGACCATGTACAAGAAAATTTGGGTGATTTGGAGGTGGTGGAAAAATTCACGTTTTTCAAAAATGGCTTAAGTGACCAAATGGTCCCTCCAGGAATGCGCCATTTTTTGACCACCTCCAAATCAACTCAGTTTTGGCACACATGATCTCTTCCACAAACAAAACTAGGTTTCCAAGTTTTGTATTTTTAAATTTTTTTAATTTATAATGCCCTCTAGACTGACTCTGAAAACATCGGTCTATGCCTCAAGGGGGCATTGTAAAATAATTTTTTTCAAAATTTTCTTGCATACACATGTTTTGCACATGTGGGTGACCATGTACAAGAAAATTTGGGTGATTTGGAGGTGGTGGAAAAATTCACGTTTTTTCAAAAAATGGCTTAAGTGACCAAATGGTCCCTCCGGGAATGCGGCCATTTTTTCGACCACCTCCAAATCAACTCAGTTTTGGCACACATGATCTCTTCCACAAACAAAACTAGGTTTCCAAGTTTTTGTATTTTTTAAATTTTTTTTTAATTTATAATGCCCTCTAGACTGACTACTGAAAACATCGGTCTATGCCTCAAGGGGGCATTGTAAAATAATTTTTTTCAAAATTTTCTTGCATACACATGTTTTGCACATGTGGGTGACCATGTACAAGAAAATTTGGGTGATTTGGAGGTGGTGGAAAAATTCACGTTTTTTCAAAAAATGGCTTAAGTTAGACCAAATGGTCCCTCCGGGATTGCGGGCATTTTTTCGACCACCTCCAAATCACCTCAGTTTTGGCACACATGATCTCTTCCACAAACAAAACTAGGTTTCCAAGTTTTTGTATTTTTAAATTTTTTTTTGAATTTATAATGCCCTCTAGACTGACTGCTGAAAACATCGGTCTATGCCTCAAGGGGGCATTGTAAAATAATTTTTTTCAAAATTTTCTTGCATACACATGTTTTGCACATGTGGGTGACCATGTACAAGAAAATTTGGGTGATTTGGAGGTGGTGGAAAAATTCACGTTTTTTCAAAAATGGCTTAAGTTAGACCAAATGGTCCCTCCGGAATGCGCCATTTTTGACCACCTCCAAATCACCTCAGTTTTGGCACACATGATCTCTTCCACAAACAAAACTAGGTTTCCTAGTTTTTGTATTTTTAATTTTTTTGAATTTATAATGCCCTCTAGACTGACTGCTGAAAACATCGGTCTATGCCTCAAGGGGGCATTGTAAAATAACTTTTTTCAAAATTTTCTTGCATACACATGTTTTGCACATGTGGGTGACCATGTACAAGAAAATTTGGGTGATTTGGAGGTGGTGGAAAAATTCACGATTTTCAAAAGATGGCTCCGGGAATGCGGGCATTTTTTCGACCACCTCCAAATCACCTCAGTTTTAACACATGATCTCTTCCACAAACAAAACTAGGTTTCCAAGTTTTGTATTTTTAAATTTTTTGGATTTGTAATGCCCTTTAGACTGACTGCTGAAAACATCGGTCTATGCCTCAAGGGGCATTGTAAAATAATTTTTTCAAAATTTTCTTGCATACACATGTTTTGCACATGTGGGTGACCATGTACAAGAAATTTTGGGTGATTTGGAGGTGGTGGAAAAATTCACGTTTTTTCCAAAAATGGCTTAAGTTAGACCAAATGGTCCCTCCGGGATTGCGGGCATTTTTTGACCACCTCCAAATCACCTCAGTTTTTAACACACATGATCTCTTCCACAAACAAAACTAGGTTTCCAAGTTTTTGTATTTTTAATTTTTTTGAATTTATAATGCCCTCTAGACTGACTGCTGAAAACATCGGTCTATGCCTCAAGGGGGCATTGTAAAATAATTTTTTTCAAAATTTTCTTGCATACACATGTTTTGCACATGTGGGTGACCATGTACAAGAAAATTTGGGTGATTTGGAGGTGGTGGAAAACTTCACGTTTTTTCAAAAAATGGCTTAAGTTAAGACCAAATGGTCCCTCCGGGAATGCGGGCATTTTTTCGACCACCTCCAAATCACCTCAGTTTTGGCACACATGATCTCTTCCACAAACAAAACTAGGTTTCCAAGTTTTTGTATTTTTTAAATTTTTTTTGAATTTATAATGCCCTTTAGACTGACTGCTGAAAACATCGGTCTATGCCTCAAGGGGGCATTGTAAAATAATTTTTTTCAAAATTTTCTTGCATACACATGTTTTGCACATGTGGGTGACCATGTACAAGAAAATTTGGGTGATTTGGAGGTGGTGGAAAAATTCACATTTTTTCAAAAAATGGCTTAAGTTAAATGGTCCCTCCGGGATTGCGGGCATTTTTTCGACCACCTCCAAATCACCTCAGTTTTGGCACACATGATCTCTTCCACAAACAAAACTAGGTTTCCAAGTTTTTGTATTTTTTAAATTTTTTTTGAATTTATAATGCCCTCTAGACTGACTGCTGAAAACATCGGTCTATGCCTCAAGGGGGCATTGTAAAATAATTTTTTTCAAAATTTTCTTGCATACACATGTTTTGCACATGTGGGTGACCATGTACAAGAAAATTTGGGTGATTTTGAGGTGGTGGAAAAATTCACGTTTTTTCAAAAAATGGCTTAAGACCAAATGGTCCCTCCGGGATTGCGGGCATTTTTTCGACCACCTCCAAATCACCTCAGTTTTGGCACACATGATCTCTTCCACAAACAAAACTAGGTTTCCAAGTGTTTGTATTTTTTTGAATTTATAATGCCCTCTAGACTGACTGCTGAAAACATCGGTCTATGCTTCAAGGGGACCTGCATGCAAGAGTCGGGGACCTGCATGCAAGAGTCGGGGACCTGCATGTGAATAGTGATTCATCAAGGATTTGACAGCTACTGGCACAGCGGCTGCCGCCCGATTTGCATGCAGCGAAGATGAACGTGCATGGAGGTTTTTCAAAGATTTCCAAGCACACCCGAGTGGGCCCCGCTTATTTAAAAAATACGTCAGTCATTATTGCTCTGTAAATGAAGAATATGCATGATGATTATGAATATGCATGACAACCATAGTAAGGGTGAAGAATCATAGTGCCCAATTTGTCAAAATACATCATCATTCTTAAAGTTGGACATCACATGATACACACGAGAAAGTGGAAACGAAGATGTCGAACTAATACGATAACGTGGCAGTACAACCGCACTTGATGAAATTTCATCACGATGAAATAGAATGTAAAGACCACGTCACACAAAGCTGAATGGCACACGACTTCTCTCGGCTCATCGTCGGTTCATGCTGTATGTAGATATCACAGTTCAGCCTTGAGATCCTACACGGAAGAATAGAATAAATCACATGGACATCAATTATGAGTAAAACACATGCAAAAAAATATGAACATATTTCGTACCTCTAGCAATTTAGCGCATTTACGCCGATTGTGACCTGGTTTCTTGCAATAGCCACAGATATTCTATGATCTTGACTTCTTTGTCTTTGCTGCAGCCTTTTCTTGGTGCACCTCGTCCCGGCACATGCACGGGATCCAGAACCTTATCAACTTTCTGCGAAAAGTGCGGCATCAACGGGCCAAACCTAATGCTGTTATCTTGAGCATTAGTTGACTCCTTGCTGTCAGCTAATTCAAAACTTGATTGCTTGCCATGATGTTGTGCTTGCAAAAGCATCTTTAGACGGTGATAGTCCTCATCGAGTGGCATGCCTGGAAACTTCTTGGCGTGACTACAATTCCGCAACTCGCGGTACCTCTGCAGGCTTAGCGAATAGTCATACATCTGGTTTTTCTGGTAGGTGCGTATGCACATTTTGCATTCATAGTCCACCTAGTGGGAACGCAACAACCGGGCAGAATTGTTTGTTTTAAAATCCCCAATATGTAAAAAATGTGGGAACATGGTGTGCCTGCGCATTCCAGCTTACGGCAAGAACAACTCACCCTGTGCAAAAGACCTCCTTGCTCTTCAATGCGCACTCCAAACTTTTTATCCATTCTTTCCTGCTTGGACACAACATAAGTGGAATCTTCTGATCCATCTAGTATCTCTCTAATCTGACATTTGCTGACAACATCTATGCTCCATAAGACCATCTTAAAGACCCTAGGTGTGAAAACTGTTGCGGCGTGTTTCTCAAGCGGCGAAGCATTTTCCTCTGTAAATGGAACGGACTGCAAGGCTTCGACGTCATGGAGAGCTTCGTTAATCCGTCGCGACGCAAGGCAACGCTCATAGTGCTCTAGCATTTCAAACAACGACATCTTACCCTCAAGATGCGTATGTAGCACAGAGTTCAAGCTCTCACTCCTTTGATTGCTGCTCAATCCTAGGAAACAACGCCCCTCAAGATATGGAGCACACCACAACTTTCTCATCTGATACATCTGATGCAGCCAAGACTCCTCACTGGTTACTTTATTCCGTTGTAAGAATTGTATCCATTTTATCTCATGCTCTTCAATGGAAGAAGTATCATAAATGAAAGATCTGAATTCCTCCTTTACGTCGTCATCATGCAGATGGCGTACAATGTTCTGCTGAATGTGCCATATACATAGTCTATGGTTTGAGTCTGGCCAGACCACCCTTATTGCTCTCTGCATTGCAAGGTCCCCATCTGTGATCACAGATATCGGATGCTTCTGTGCCATGCAATCAGAAAAGGTCCGCAACATCCACTCGTATGCCTGGCTTGTTTCATGAGAAATTATACCACAGCCAAATATAACAGTGCTGCGGTGGTGATTCAACCCGACAAAAGGCACGAATGGCAGATTGTATTTGTTGGTTCTGTATGTGCTATAAAAAACAATGACGTCTCCGAAAGCCTCGTAGTCAAGTCGCGATTGACTATCAGCCCAGAACAGTCCCTTCAGATGGCCATGCTCGTCTACCAAGTACTTGAAGAAAAAATCCACATCTCGCTCTCGCCTCGCCATCATGTGCATGATCACCGTTTTAGCATCACCGGCACTGATTGTCTCCTGCTTATTAGCATGACAGAAATTGTAAACGTCCCTCTTGATGCATCCAACCTTATCAAATCCACCCGTATTGAAAGCACAAAATATCCATAATACGGTATTTACGGATCCCACATTTTTCCATGTCCGCAATGTCTGCTTTCTGCTCATCGCTAATTCGTCTGTGCGAACGCAGTAGACAAGAAAGATCCCGTGGGGCTAGAGGATGGCTGTGCTCATCGATGAAATCCTTGACAAACCACCGACCGGTTTCCTCCTGTCTCGTAATGACCAATTTAGCATTACACCCAACACGAGTTAAACTTCGTGGCCTCCTCTTTCTATCTTCCATCTTTCTTTTCATGTGCTTATCTTCGCGAAACCCTTGACGACTACACACAATTTTCCTTAAAATTATCTATTTGTTGGATCCATCCCACTCAACGTAGCTTTTCCTCACACTAAAACCTTTTTCAAGAGCATATTTGTTGTAGAATTCATAGCCTTCAGCCTCACTATCAAACATCTTGCTGACAACATTTACATACTCGAACATACTCTCATCACTTGCATACGCCATGTCTTCCTGCATATGACATGTGAGGGAAACCAATCATCAACGTCTTTCTGTTTATCAATGTTGCAGGTGTAAAATAGCTCATAGGCAAAGACAAGTGCATGGAAAAGACTTTGCTGGTTTGACATGTGAGGGAAACCAATCATCAACGTCCAACAAGGAGTATCTCATCTTCCTTTAAACTATATTTTATGCGCTATGCAAACCTAAAGTGATGATGACTTTAATAAACTAAATTAAGTGAACTATGGAACCAGTATCTCATCTTCCTTTAGTATATCTCATCTCAAACGTCAACATCTTACTTAAACAAACATGATGCGATTAGCTCAAGAGAAACTATGCCACGATAAAGCTTTCCATTCGTTGTTCTAGTCAGTACCCGGATCTTGTGGGGTTGAGGTTGTACTGCATGCACGGTGCAGGGGCGCAACGGCCAAGAGAACGAGCAGAACGCCAAGCCGAATTCATACCTTAAGGATGGTACGCGCGAAGAGATGGGATCGCCCGCCGCGGTCGCCGCCGATTCAGCCGGCGCAGATCCGGCCTTCTTCTTCTTCGGTGACGGCGTGGGGGGCTGGGGTTGGTTGGGTG
Organism: Aegilops longissima; assembly: GCA_021605205.1. NCBI lineage: Eukaryota > Viridiplantae > Streptophyta > Magnoliopsida > Poales > Poaceae > Aegilops > Aegilops longissima. The sequence goes on along the minus strand of CM038682.1, from coordinate 3,843,308 downwards.
GAGGACGAGGACGATGAATTTATTCCTCTCGCCGGGCAGGTCGAGGACGGAGAAGGTCAGGAGCGGCGAGCGGCGACGAATAGATCGGAGGAGGATTCTGAACTGGATCGAGTAGACATGGATCTGGTCCTCAGGTGATCGGTTCAAGAAAAGATATTTCCCCCTGGACCATTATGCCCTTATCGCAATTAACATATTAAATTTAATCAATTAAAATTCCCCGCAAGATCTGACGGTTAATAAAAATCAGACGTGATCAGACATGTAAGTACTGCTAAGTACTCCGAGTACTAACCCAATCACCGTAAAACAGCTCTCATAAGAAACTCCATGGAGAAGGGCAAAAATAAATTATTTGCAATGAAGCTTCATGCTTTCTCGCAAAAGAAAAAAAGAAGTCTCATGCTTGTAACTCAGTCGTCCGTGGCCAAAAGAAAAAGGGAAACGAAGAATTGCAATGTTCCAAAATGTTTGCAAGATGCCTAACAAGTAACAGTACAAGGCTATGACTTGCAAACACATTAATATTGGCAGGGAAATTGGGCATGTGGTACAAATATACTGGAGTCGCACCTGCTACGTTAGTACATATTAAAGCAAGAGCTCATGTATGAAATATAATTTCTGGCCTCGGCAAAGGGAATGATTGAATGTTGACTGGAAAATTACTATGCGCTGAAAGTATTTCTGAGCTACCATCTTATGCTGTACAGAATAAAGCAACGAACACAGCAAATAATGACCCAGCCAGCCTGCTAGTCCCAGAGGGCAGTGGACCAATCGCACAGCAGCAAGATGGGGGTGGACGAGAGAGGCGACATGAGGCCTCCTTCCTCTTACAGTTCGACCGTGGTGCGGAGGCTTTAAGAGATTCCCACCTGCAGGTACATCGATTCATCTCGTCAGCATCGCAATGTATCACAGAATTTGATGTGAGAAACATTCATTTAGAAGAAAAAAAGAGATTGATTATTTACGCACTCATGCATATACTTAGGAGCTTTGATTTTCATGACGCCTTCACCAATCTATGAATTTACGAGGGATAGAGGAGACCAAGTGCCAATACTCCCCACCTTCTCTGCATCGTCTTACCAACTCCCGGCTGCTGAAACTTACATTTAAGAGTTCGAGAGTGGGCAACCGCTCCAGGAGACCATTCGGGAATTCCTTCATACCTGAGCAGGCACAAATCTCCAATTCCCTGAGAGAAATGAGGCCACACATCCCATCAGGCAGCTCTCTCAGGCGAATACAGTAACGCACATCGAGCCTCCTCAGCTTGGCCAGATTTCCAAGGTTCGAAGGCAATGCTGTCATACTGCAGCAGCCATGAATCATCAATACCTCCAGGGACAGCGGAAGGGTTTTCTCCTCAGACGATGAAGTGTTCCCCTCCAGGTTGTCACAATCATGGATACACAGAACACGGAGGCGATCCAAGCATCGGAGCTCCTCTGTTGGCCAGCGGACAAGATTGCTGCAACTCCTAATCGTCAACTTTGTAACGAATGGAAAGCATTTCCAAGCCATAAGTTGTGATCTGGATAATCCGGAGCTTGTGACCAAGCTGTTGGGGCCTTCCAGACTCAAACTCTCAAGTTTTTCAAGAGGTATTTGAGTTTGGCTTTGCTGGGCGACATGGGTATGTCTTCTGGAGACCCAAGAGTTAAGCTGGCGAGCAATGGCCAGGAGCCCAAACGGATGCCCATAAAAACTAAACTCACTGCAGTACTGTGAATCCAAATTATTTTCAACTCGCTGACAACGGGGATCACTGGAATACTTGCAAGCTTGGGGCAAAATTCGATTGTTAGCTCTTCAAGCATTGAAAATGTTACCAAGCTATCACAAGGCTCTCCCACATTATTTTCTACCCACATCTCCAGTCTTGGTAGCTCAATCAGCACCATCCTCTTCATCCTTAGGAAAATTTGTAGAGGGGTACTGCATCCAGGTACCACATCGAGGTTATTACATAATGCTGCCAAGTTATCCATCTTCTGTAGGAACAAAATCTCTAGAGATACTGAGAACCATACTGCAGGTATACTCTTGCATTTTGGGCAGTTGAAAATTTTGAGTTCTCTCAAGCAGTTAAACATCTGAGGCTTTTTCATCCACTGTGATATTTCTAGGCCACCATATCCACGTATCTCCAACTTTTGGATATTACTGTGAGGTTCTAAACCCTGAAGCACTTCTTCGACATCTTTAGGCTCATCATGAAAATTTTGGTCCCAAGAGAACAACAACTCAATTAGATTTTTCTTCTGACTAAGATTGGCTTCTTTTGCATTCTCGCCACTCTTTATCTTGCTCAAATTCAACAGTTCCAACCTATTGCTAAGGTCTTGTAATTCTTTGAGCTGCTCTATGCCAAGGCCATCTCCGGTATCCACTACAAATGTTGTTAATATGTGAAGGTTGTTCAGTAGACCAAAGTTTAGAGACATACTTTTGAGACTACCACAACCAGAAAGACAAAGATTGACGAGCTTTCTTAGTCTTGCCATGTCTTTTGGTAACTGCCGCAGATCCCGGCAAGCCATGAGCCTCAGTGTTTGCAAGTTATACATCGCGCATATTGAATTGGGCAACGTAATGATGTATGACCCAGAGAGGTCAAGATATCGTAAATGTTTTCCGTTTATGGCCTTGCAGTTTAGAAGTGAATAAGGGGAGCATTGCAATGCTCTTAGTGATGTTGATACCTGTAGCAACTCATTAAAATCCTTGTGTGATTCTGAAGGAGCTAACAAAGTGCGGAGGTTTGTTCTGCCTTTGCATAGCCCACTGATTTGTTCCAGTTCAGCCTCTGACAATTGCATGTGACAGACATCTTTTAAGAATGCTTTCTGCTGAGTCAGTTCTTCTATACTTGCACATTCATCCGTGACATCTTTTGCTAGATCATGCATTAAATCATGCATTTTATAGCTAATAGTCACATAACTGTTTGCGCCATAATAATGTGTGCACTCCTGCTTATCTTGGAGGAAGGATCTCCAAACCAACTCATTGAAAATGAATTCTCCTTTCTGTGTTAAATCCATTGTTCCATTCTCTAGAATAAAACCATTCGCCATCCATACTTGGATCAACTCATCCTTGTCCATCTTATAGTCCTTGGGGAACACTGCTAAGAATGCAAAACATTGCTTCATTTCAGATGATAGATGTTTGTAGCTCAACTTGAGGATTGACATGACTTCATCTTTCCCTCTAGCAGTATCCCGAATATTACTTTCCTCAATGGCCTTCCATTCTTGTACTTGTTGATATGAACTTAGCAATCCACCCATTGTTTTCAGAGAAAGAGGCAACCCCCTGCATTTGTTGACAATACGTCTGCCAATGCTGACCAACTCTGCTTGATCCTGCTCTACACCATTGTTGTATGCTTTTTGTGCAAACAATTCCCATGAATCTTGTTCATTCAGACATGCTAACTTATGGGGTTGAAGGGTATGCATTATAGAGGCCACTTTGTGACTTCGAGTTGTGACGACTATTATGCTTCCTGGTCCACCAACAGAACACAAAAGAGGCTTCAGGACATCCTCCCACTTCCTCTCATCTTCATTCCACACATCATCAAGCACTAGAAGAAACCTTTTTTGGCCAATGACTTTCTCAAGTTGCTTTTGCATTAACTCGATGCTGCTAGGTAGGTCGCAACTTCCATTTGTGGCCAACTCAATGATGGATTTCACGAGAGCAATGGCATCAAAGTTGTCAGACACGCAGTGCCACATCTTCAACTGGAAATGTTGCTGGACCCCTTGTTCATTGTACACCATCTTAGCAAGAGTTGTCTTGCCAAGACCTCCCATCCCAAAGATGGGCAGCACTTGCACCATCCGCTGACCATGCTGGTCCAGCAGCTGCTTCACCAACCACTCCTTGTCATGATCTCTTCCAAAGACCTTCGTAGTCTCATCCAGCTTTGAGTGTGTCTGCCGCCAAGGATGTTGCTGCTCCTCCCTACAGACAGAATTCTCCAGGCCAAAGTTGTTCATCTCCTCGACCAACTTATTGATCTTCTTAAGGACTTTCTTGAGTTTCTTGCTCATCTCAAAACGGAAGATCAGCGGGCTGCGGTGGGTGATGTAGCTGAGCACCTTGCAGGTAGTGGACCCACCAAACTTACACTGGCGACGCAGCGCCTCGTATTGGAAGTTATCAAGCACGTTGTCAGCCTCGTACGCGACAGACTTGAGCTCCTTCATCCAGCTCTTGACATAGTTGTTTGTCTCGCTCCTCTCCTCAGCGTTGGCCAGCTTGCACTCGACGGCTAGCAGATGGCGCTCCAACGTTCGGCGGTCGTCGTCGAGGCCACACATGCGAGTCACCGCCTCGACGAGTGTGTCTGTGGCCTTGCCGGCCACACCGCGCACCAGAGGGAGAAGCAGTAACTCTGCCATGATCTTGCAGACCAGAGGAACAAGAAACTGCAGCATACGAAAGAAGAGAAGATGGGTTAAGCATTGACAGAACACAAACAACCTTCCAATCCGAAAATCCTTTTCTTGAACTTTATTTCTTAGTTCCGCAATAGCTTAGCTTGTAGTATAGCTTTCAGGAAAAAAAATAGAAAGCTAAGAATAACCGAACAAGAGAAGAAATGAAGAACAAGGCCTGAGCATGCACCTCAACAACACCCAGTATTGATCTTGCCCAAATTGGTGAAAGAGCAACTATACTGCTGGTTGTTCCGCCGCCCCCCACGCAGGTCCCTAGCACGTCAAGGCTGCTATGGGATGGAGAGAGGATGGAAGCAAATGGGGAAAATATCAAGGTGTGCGTTCCCTGTGTGGTTGTTGGACAAAAGATGGAAGCAAATGGAGATAATATCAAGGAATCCAAGAGCTGAGTTGTATATTGACTGATAATATTAAGGAATCCAAGAGATGAGTTTTTTTTTTGACAGTTCCAAGAGCTTTTATTTGAGACATACGTCGCTATTGATGAATACTTCTATAATTTTCTTAATTAAGTTTGAGTTTATTCTGCAACTTGCATATACAAACAATTGATTTACCATCATCACAGATGACTCCAACCAAATAATGCTCAACCCCCGGGGCCTGCATCATTTTCTAACGTACTAGAATAAGGAAGAGCATATGCTGTGAAGACTGGTTCAGCAGGAATAAGCAAGACATTGTTATCTGTCACTTGTTATAGATGGGAGGAGCGGCACACAGACCTGGTAATTGATCAGTTTCATATTTTTGTTTTTCTATATAATTTTTTTTCATGATTTTTTATGTTGGATACTCCTCTAGGACAAATTGAAAACCAGCGACAACATAACCAGAAAGAATTTCTGAGGGGACAAATTGTACTATCTATGTTAAGCCATGGAAACTGTGAGGTGCTGCTGCATCAATTCTTTTCATGACGCAGCAGACCCAATGAAAACTTAATTCTCCACCCAAGAGTTCTTTTAGCACACTAACTTCTACCCCCAGAGTTTAGAACACCAAACAAATATCAGTTTTAGCGATTGCTGCAGGAGCATATAAGTAAACTACTCCCTCTGTTCACTTTTGTAAGTTGTTTCAGACAACACAAAATAGGCTGTTTTGCACATTCTCTGAAATGTTTTAAGGTCTTATAAAAGTGAACGGAGGGAGTAATATTTTTGCTAGAGAATGTCTCAGCTGACTTGAGTTCTTTGCTGTGCAAACAGCACGCAATAGTTTGCTGAACTACGTAACCTTCTTCAGGGTTGTATAGGCATTCTTCTGCAACTGCACAATGAGGTATGTTGTAGATAAAATTTATGGTTATCAGGACAAACAAATATTAGTACTCCCTCCGATCCATAGTAATTGTTGTGGTTCTAGTTCAAATTTGAACTGAAACCACGTCAATTATTATTGATAGGAGGGAGTACTATATAATTGTGAAAAACAGCGGGTACTACTGCAAGACAATAAGAGCATCTCTAGCAGACCCCGTAAAAGGGCAGAAACTGTATAATTCCAGCGAGTATATACAGGTTTGGTCCGCTTTTCTTACCCGAACAGACTCCGTATCCCGGGCCCGACCTGTTAAATTTTTTTTACCCTGGCCCGGAAAAAGACCCTCTCCACCGCTATTTATGCGGTTTCACCGCTCGGATACGGGCCAAACCCTATCCGCCTCCGCTGCCGCTCTGCCGCGATTCCCATCCCCCTCCGCCCCAATTTCTCGCCGCCGGCGAGCCTAAAAAAAGCCTAGCGACTCTTCCCGACCCATGTCCGGCTACGGAAGTGGTGGAGATGACAAGGAGCACCGCCGCTGCTCCGATGCCTCATGCAAGCGGGGGGCGCGGAAGTGGCTGAACTATGGGGGCCGGCCACCGCCAGCGTTTGAATGCCGCGAGCTCGATGAGTATGAGCGCGAGCTCACGGTCCGCTGTCACGCCTCCTCCTGCTCCTCTACCGCGGGGACCTCGGGCTGCTCGCCGTCAAGCTCGAAGCCGATGCGGACCCGCCGCGTCGAGGCGTCATCGGCACCGAAGACTACCTCCCCCCGGGGCAGGAGGAGCAACTTGAGCGCGCCATCATGGAGTGCTCAGTGAGGTAGGAGGAGGAGGCCGACACACGCCGCGACAGCGAGCTCGAGATCGAGGAGATCTTCCTCGAGCAGGGCGTCGCGGCGTCGCAGGCACACGCGTCAAAGGAGAAGGACATGCATGTCATGAAGGCTGAGTAGGCCAGGTTCTGTATTGACCTCGACTCCGACGAGGACTGAGCTCCTCCGGCTCCTCCGCCTCATCGTTGCCGCCGCACCCGTCGATTTTGGTAGCCTAGGCTCGGGTGCGCTGCACGGCCCGCAGACCCCTCCCCCATGTAGTACTATGATTTAGTATGATGAACAAATAGTATGATGATCAACTAGGTATGATGAATGTTGTTGCAAGTTTCTCCCGTGAATGTTTTATTTCTTCAAATTTTATAGTTTCATATACGGGGTCTGATCTACAGCGCGTGAATTCACACCGCAAATCTGATCTTTGGGGAACTGTAAACTCGTTTTCCCGGTCCGACTTTTACAGGGTCTGCTAGAGATGCTCTAAATCTTAAAATGCACTTATCGTCATCACCATCCCATGCTTGTAGCTTAGAAAGAACCATTTTTTTCCTGTCAATTAGCATATTTCTTTTTATGCATGTTCTCTGGTAAGTACCTATTCAACTATCGAAAAGGTGTGCATACCACCCGCAAAAAAAAAAGGTGTTCATACACATTAATGATAGATTCTTGCTTACGCCGGTGGTTAATAAGGGTTGTCTTTCATACACATTAATAATACATTCGTGCTTACGCCCGTGTATTTATAGAGCATTTGTGTGCTCGGCTGAATTTATTTATGCATGCTAGTTAAGATAGCTGCACCTTCGGTCGAAAAAAGCGTTGGCGGCATCATCAATATCATCACTACGAAACGAGTTGGCGTTTCGTGCAAGGGCCGGCGCACCTTGTCTCGGTGCGAGGTTATACTATTGAGTATTTAATCGCCGCTGCCACAAGAGAAACCATACAAGATAGAGACGGAGACGAAGGAATTTTTTTCAAAGAGGAAAAACACCGTCAAACCTTGTCATGATCGTCACTACATTGCTATCGGATGAGACGACGGTAGAAATAATGTGCCGTTCCTTTTTTCTTTTTTGAAACAAGTTGACGTTGCGTGCAAGGGCCGATGCACCTTGTCTAAGTGTGGGGTTATACTATTGAGAATTTAATCGCCGCTGCCACAAGAGAAACCATGCGAGCTGGAGACAGAGATGAAGCAAAAGCCCGAATTCTTCTCCGGGTCTCTCTCGAAGAGGAAAACCACCGCCAAACCTCGTCATGATCGCCACTATGTTTGCTATCAGATGAGACGACGGTAGAAATAATGCGCTGCTCCTTGACATGTCCAGTTGATAATCTATCTTTTGCTGTCTGCCATTTATTTTAATGATCTATCTACCTGCACCTTTATACGTGTAGTAATTCCATCTACAGCTAGTGCATTATTTGCTGCATCCATGCAATACCACGGACTAGAAGCCTTGTCGACCTTGCTTACAAGAAACAGCGTGTGTATGCAAGCTGCTTCAAACCCAAAGTGGTGTTGTTGGGCCGGTAGCCCGGTACTACACTCTAGCAGTAACTAATTAATTGATGCAAATGCACTTTACTACAAACCTGACACTCCTAAAGCTAGCTGCAGTAAACGAGTACTAGATTGGAAATGCCCCTCAAGAGTTTAGTAGAGAGTCCGTAGACCACCTAGCGACGACTACAAGCACTAGAGCGAGCTGAAGACGTGCCGCCATCATCAGGGCTCCCTCACCGGAGCCATGCAAATACTGTTATACTAGTAAATATTCGAGAAGTCGTCGTGCCATGGGCCTATAGTACCAGTGCACCAGTAGCAACCATCGTTGATGAAGAGAAAGATAGATCGAAATGATCCAACCAATAGACACACGATCACTGACGAAAAAAGTCCCGATCCACGTGGATCCACCAAAGTCAAATGCCAACCGAGTCCTATGAGATTCGGTGGAGACAAACCTCCACACACACCCTCCAACGATACTAGAAGCATCGCTAGAACGGGGGCTAGATGAGGATAACCTTATTCCATCTCCAGAGAGCCGTTGTCGTCTCGTCTCTCTGAACAGGACACAAACCTTAACAAAACTCATAAAAACATCTAAAAACAAAGCCGTCCAGTCGGCAAAGGCTGGGATCCACCACACCTGCATGGCTAGGCAACAGAGAATGAGGCGGACCGGCGGCACAGCCGACGGGAGGAACAGAAATAACAAGCACCGGTGGCTGACTAGGTAAAGGAGACGGACAGGTTGGTTGCGAGGGTTGAGGAAAGGTGATCTACTGCGATGCGCGTAAGGATTCTAACCACATATATTCAACATGATTGATGTTGAACCATTAGAATACGTATTCCCCATTGCAAAGAATGGTCATTTACCTAGTAGGTACCAAATAAGGTTTGAGGTTTAAAATACTAGTTTACGAGAAATGAAATAAAGGAATTATTTACCAAGTGTATGACATAAAAGGAATTGTTTAATAGGCATACTGACATAAAAGGAACTGTTTACCAGGCGTACATGTAAGTCATAAATAAAAACTCGTAAGTCATAAATAAAAACTCTTTGAGTATTTAAAATAAAAATTTACAAAAAATTATTTACCAGGTGTACGTGTCATACGCTACAAGAATTCAATTTCAATATCCAGTTGGGGTTGCTAGATGTGCAGCCGCACATATTGGGATGGATGTGCTCACTTTTTAGCACGCCTCCTAAACAGCCTGGTGCGCTTATGAATTGGGGTGGTTACATTAAGCTAAGCCATGTGGGACTAAAAAATTACTCCCTCTGTTTCATAATACATGCCTTTCATTTGTCAAAATATAGACATATTTAGACATGTTTTAGTATATAGGTACATTCATTTTGGGACAAATGGAAGTCAAGTATTTTGGAACCGAGGGAGTACTTCTCTGTCGCTTGTTCGTACGGTTCACAGGCCGCGTACGTGCGTGGGCTTGCTCTCTCTTGAAAGCCAGAAGCCTTACCATCACATAATGGCCCATAGGTCAGTCAAGGCCCACACCTTGTTTTCAAATCCGGCCTACATGGATCGAGTTTGTGATGATTAGTTGTGGACAGCAGATGAATGGATCTGCTTAGTCTGCACTCTGTAGTAGTCGTGGTGGTAGGATGCTTCATCATGTCAGGCTCTCAAAGATTTCAACTCAAGGAAGGAGCAGACACAAGATCAAACTGTTGTTGCCACTAATTGTTAGGCAGATTATATGAATTGGATCCATCTAATCACCGTACGGCGATGCCTCGGGCGACTCGGGCGACTCGGGCGACTCCCGTGGCGTCCACCGCGTGCCTGCCGCCGGTGACCGTCTCCGGTGGGGGGCGCGTAGGGGGAAGGTTTTGGGCACTCGCCGACTCTGAAGCGGAGGACGAAGACGACGGGGACTGCTCCGGAATCTCGCCGGAACTCTACTCACCGATGCCGTCGTCGGTCATCTGTGAAGCTTTCGATCCAGGTTATTTGGAAGACGAAGTGGCTGCGATTGTCGATGGCATTGTGCCTATTGATGATCCAGCGCGGCAAGGTTTGGGACCAGCGGACAAGATCGAGATCGTCCGACGCATTGTTCATCGACGAACGGCGGCAACGGCGGTCCGGCCATGGAAGGGGCCGATTCCAAAGGTATTTTTACCAAAACCTACTTTGTCCGATTTCTTAACAGAAGGTTCATGGCAAGTGGTGAAGCGGAAGAAATCTCGGCGATCGTTGGCGGCGCAGGTGCCGGCGCCGGCGATCGACAGAACAGCCGTGATCCAGACTGATCGGATCTCGCGTTTGAATTCCCTGCTTAGCGCTAATGGGCTTCGTGAGGGCCCATCCGCTAACACACATTTGGGCCAAAGGAATGAGCTTGGGGTTGGGCCGGGATTAGCTGGGTCTCGGACCCAGGCAAAACCGGTGGCCATCGAGGTGCACGGGATCGCATCGGATCGGGAGATATCTCATGCACGTGCATCGCCTCGCTGCCGATACGCGGCTAGGGTTCGCCGACGCGGTAAAGTAGGCTTTCCTGCTGCCGTCGTTCGACGTGTCCGGCGGGGGAATCCGTGCTGTCGTGGCGGTCCGGTGGTAGCCGGCGAGGTAGACATGCCGCCCAAGGCACCGCCGCCGGCCAAAGGTCCTCCTCCGGCGAAGACGCCTGCAAGGGTCGCGCAGGGGGGTTCAGCAGCGGCTGTGCCGCCCTCGGCTGCGGCTGCGGCGCCAGCGCCGGCTGCGACGGCCCCAGCCAGGGCTGCAGGGACTGCGCCGGTTGCGACGGCCAACGCCAGGGCTGCGGTACCGCCACCGCATGGGGCTGCGCCAGCTCCGACGCAGAGGCCGTGGCCTCGTCAAATGGCGGCCGGGCGGGGAGGAGCTGCCACCGGTGGTGCCGGCCGCGGGACGGGCGCGTTTGCGGGGGACAGCCGCAACCCTCCTCGTGGTTAGTGGGGCGACGACGGTTACGATGTTTATGGACAGGGTCTTCATCGGGGTTCGTCGTCTACCAGTGGTGGGCGAGGTTATGCTTGGACACATAATGGTACTGCTGGCCGTGGTTTTCAAGGGCCGCCGGGGAACTTTGTTGAAGGCGCGGTTGGCCCGACACGCTTCCGGGGCCGCTTCCGTGGTGGTCGTGGTGGCTACCGGCGTCCTCCGCGTAACCTGCCTGGGGCCACGGGTTCGACAGATACTAAGATGTCCACTGATGTTGATGGTCTAAATCAGGCGGTGGTGGAGACGGCTAAGGCTCTCGCCGATGTGCCTGTACCGATGATCGTGCAACCGGATGAAACGGAGTCTGATAAAGGTTCGGAGAAGGCCGGAGGTGACAAGCTGTCCAAGTGGGCGGCTAAGAAGAAAAAACTTGTCTGTTTCGGTGCGGGGAGACGGGTCACTTCATGGTTGATTGCTCTGCTGAGTTATGTGATATTTGTCGGAAACCTAAGCATGTGGCGGCTGAGTGTCCGCTTCTTCTCGGCCCCAAACCGACACTTAATATCTATGGACTATGTTGCTCGGAGTTGATGTTCTTGAGTCACCATACGTGGCTCCGGTGGCTCTGTCATTGAGACCTCCTTCCCCGGGTGGTTAAGGTGGTCACCGGACCACTCACCGAAGCCAGATTATTCAGCAGTTAAGGGAGTTGGCTCGGGAATTTCAAATGGTCTTTATTGAAACTTTCAGATAAGTCTTACAAAGTGGATTTCCTTCTAAAGAGGATCAGAAGAGGATTCTAAAGTTTGGTATGAGTCAGATTCTGGAACTAGCTTTGTGTTGCAGTTTGATGAGTGGAAAAGAAAGAGCCACAGGCACCCCTCGACTCAGATCTGGGTTCGTTTTTGGGGCACCCTCGAGCCCTGGATGATTTCTTTGTCACATGGAGCTTGGCGTCCTTGCTCGGTAAGACAGAGCAGGTTGATATGCCCTTTACTCGTGCTCACGGGGTGGCTCGCTTGTTGGTTAGCATGGCTAACATTCAGTTCTTGCCGGATGTGGTCAGATGGTGTCATGAGGGTATTGCTTACATGTTGAATGTCGAGTATGAGGACCCGGACTTATTTCAGGATTTTGAGGAGATGCTTCCTATGGATACTTCTGAGGGGGGAGGCGCTTCTGGAAACCATGGAGATGATGCACCTAGTGATGGTGACAAGGGTTCCAGGCCTGTGGATTCGTCTAAGCCAGCGGAGTCGGCTCAGGGGAAAACGCCGGTTTCAGCACCGTCCAACATGCTTCAGCTTGGTTCTGTAGGTGCTTTCTCAGCGCCCCCTCGTCTTTGGAGTGATCGTGTGGATTTGGATGACCCGTCTAAGCATGTGCCTCTGGTGATCTCGGAGTCGTGTGCGTTGATGGTCCAGAGGGATTAGCTGCACAGGAGGTTCGCGCTTCTCCTCCTTCATCGCCGGTGCCTCGGCAGGTGGTGACGACTCAGCGGGAAGGAGCGGCGGAGTTGCCTAGGAGTGCGGTCAGGCCCTCCCCTACTTTGCCTGCGCCTTGTTCGACGGAGCTCAAGGCCCGCACACCTCCCTCTTCATCCGAGGCGGGTGGTGCCATGCTGCGAGGGTCGGCCGCGGGGGGTGCTTCACCAACTATTTCTGCTACCGTGGCTCGGGCGTCGTCATCTATTCACGTCGCTGGTGGGGCTGAGCAGGTGGTGCTCGGCTCGCCGGCCCCCGTTCTGGGTGGGCTGGGTGGTGCGACAGCGACTACTGCCTCCTCACCGGTGAGCGGCGTGTGGGCGGTTCCGGAGCCAGCTGTTTGCGGGTCGCCCGTGGACGGGCTGCCGGTGTCGCCACATCGCCCTTCTACGCTGGTGCCCGCGACCCGAGACGCCGGTGTGGGGGGATGGGTGGGCGGCCCTTCCCCTTGCAGGGCTTCTCGCGAGGAGGTCATCGCCTTTGGTGGTATCCCGGACTTTGCTGCCCAGGGGGGGGCGGATCAGCGGGAGGCTGCAGGAGCAGCCGGATGTCGATGATATACATCTTCGGTGTGCATTGAGGGCTGCCAAGTTGCATAACGTCGAGACCTCCACTGGTATGTTTGTTATTAAGTCAAATTCCATTTTGCAGTTCTCTGATAATGAAATCATCCATAATGCAAATCAATTAGGAATTTCACTTGGTAATAATGATCATCAAATTGCCAAATCGGTTAATGACATTCTTGATTTGGAAGCTGAGCGTGCGGTAGATATGATTCGTCACATTGCTGCAGTTAAACCTATGATTGATTCGGAGATCAATGCGCTTGGGGTGAGGGTTCTTGATGACATGTGTGCCGATCTTGACCCTGCATGTCTAGAGACAGAGGATGATACCAATCCTCAGACGTCTCTTCATGTAGATGAGCCTTTAGTGCTTGATGCGGAGAATGAGGGGGGTGATCTGACTAAGGGTCAAACAAAGCCTAAGCGGACATGGAAGCGAAAGGTCTATCCAGTCTCCGCAGTGCGTATGAGTGCTAGAATCCGTACTGTCAAAAAATTTCATGATGACTTATGAAAGGCATTTTCTGGAATAGCAGAGGTCTTAGAGACTTGGCTAAAAGGAGGTTTCTAGCGGATGCTTCACTTGAACATCATTTAGATTTTATTGCTTTGTCCGAGACTGGAAGAAGCAATTTCACATCTCAATTTCTTGCCACTTTGTCCGGGGGGTAGACTTTGATTGGCATTGCCTCCCACCTCGAGGAAGATCCGGCGGGGTCTTACTTGGGGTTAAGTGTGATACGTTGGAAGTCCGGAGTGTAGTCATGGGTGAGTTTGCTGTTAAATTTCGAGTTAGAACTAAGGCAGGTGGGTTTGATTGGGCCCTGGTGGCAGTTTACGGAGCTGCTCAACCAGAACTCAAGCCAGATTTTTTGGCGGATCTGGTGCGCATCTGTGGTAATGAACAACTACCTCTCTTAGTGGGCGGGGATTTCAACATTATCCTAAGGCAAGAGGACAAGAATAATGCCAATTTTGACGGTCGATGGCCGTTTATGTTCAATACTATCATCGAAAGTTTGGATCTCAGAGAGATCGAGCTTTTGGGTAGGAAATTTACTTGGGCTAATTCGTTACCGGTTCCGACTTTTGAGAAATTGGACCGCGTGTTAGCTAGTGTCGAGTGGGAACAGAAGTTTCCCTTGGTAACGGTGCATGCTTTGACCCGAGGTATCTCGGATCATACACCGTTACTAGTCGACTCCGGAGTTCAAAATTTCGTGGGTAACAAGAACTTTTTCTCGTTTGAACTTGCATGGTTTGAAAGAGAAGGGTTCCTCGAGATGTTAGCTAGAGAGTGGGCTAAGGACTCGGGAGGAAGGACGCCTATCGACAGGTGGCAATCCAAGATTCGTCATCTCCGACGGTTCCTTCGTGGATGGGCTAAACACACGCATGGGATTTATAAAGTGGAGAAGGAGCGACTCCTTCTCATTATTCAAAATCTCGAAGCCAAAGCAGAAACTTCGATCTTGGATTCCAATGAGTTGGAAACAAAGATAGAGGCAGAGATGCAGCTTAAAAAGCTTCTCCGTGTGGAGGAATTGAAGTGGGCATTGCGAGCCAAGGTTCGCAAAATCGTAGAAGGCGAGGATAACACTCAATTCTTTCACATGATCGCTAATGGGAAGCATCGTAAAAAAAGAATCTTCCAACTAGAACAAGATGAAGGGACGATAGTTGGTCAGGACAATCTCAAAGAATACATCACCAATTATTATAAGCAATTGTTTGGTCCCCCGGTAGAGACTTTCGTGTCGATGGATGAGTCTAGGGTTGAGGATGTGCCTCAGCTAGAGACTGCCGAGAATGAGATCTTGACTGCTCCGTTCTCGGAGAAAGAGGTGTTTGAGGCTATTACTCAGATGGAGAATAATAAGGCTCCAGGACCGGATGGGTTTCCGGCGGAGTTTTATAAGAAGTGTTGGCATTTTATCAAGAGAGATTTGATGCCCATGTTTCAGGAGTTGTTTGAGGGACAGCTTCATCTGTTTAAACTAAATTTTGGGACGATAACACTTCTTCCTAAGAAGACTGAGGCTGTTCGGATTGAGCAGTTTAGACCCATCATGCGCTAAATGTGAGTTTTAAAATCTTCACCAAGGTGGGGACAAATAGGCTTACACAAATAGCACACTCAGTAGTTCAGCCATCCCAGACTGCTTTCATGCCGGACTGAAACATCCTGGAAGGGGTTGTGGTCTTGCACGAAACGCTCCATGAAATCCACTCCAAAAAACTTGATGGCGTAGTTTTTAAAGTGGATTTTGAAAAAGCATATGATAAAGTCAAGTGGCCTTTCCTTCAACAAGCGTTGTGTATGAAAGGTTTTCATCCGCATGGAGAAACCAGATTGATTCCTTTACGCAAAAAGGAGTGTCGGGATTAAGGTGAATGATGACGTTGGTCACTATTTCCAACACACAAGGGCCTGCGGCAAGGAGACCCTATGTCACCGATCCTTTTTAATATAGTGGCTGATATGCTCACTATTTTAATAGGTCGGGCAAAGGATGCAGGACAGGTAGGTGGCCTGGTGCCACATCTAGTTGACAGCGGATTGTCCATTCTTCAGTATGCTGATGATACAATCATTTTTATGGAGCATGACTTGGCGAAAGCAAGGAACATGAAGCTGCTGTTATGCTTATTTGAACAATTGTCTGGGCTTAAAATCAACTTCCACAAGAGCGAATTGTTTTGCTTTGGAAGAGCCAATGATGAACGGGAGTTGTATCAACAATTGTCCGGATGTGAATTGGGTTCTTTACCGTTTTCGTATTTAGGTATACCCATTCATCATCGTAAGCTTTCTAATATTGAGTGGAAATGTCTTGAGGATCGGTTTGAAAAGAAACTGAGCTGTTGGAAAGGAAAGCTCATGTCATACGGAGGTCGATTAATTCTGATTAATTCGGTCCTCACTAGTATGCCTATGTTTCTCTTATCCTTTTTCTTGGTTCCGGTCGGAGTTCAGAAAAGGTTAGATTTCTATCGATCTAGATTCTTTTGGCAAATTGATGAGCTTAAACGAAAGTATAGACTTGCGAAGTGGGACATTATCTGCATACCTAAGGACCAAGGTGGCCTAGGTATAGAAAATCTGGAAGTCAAAAACATATGTCTCCTTAGCAAGTGGCTCTTTAAGCTATCATCTGAGACGGAGGCCACTTGGGCTCAGATTTTGCGCAATAAGTATCTCCATGCTAAAACTCTGGCTCAGGTGAATGTGAGGTCTTCAGACTCACCTTTTTGGAAGGGTTTGATGAGAGTTAAGCAACTCTTTTTCAACAGGTCTAAATTTATTGTTGGGAATGGCACAACGACGAGGTTTTGGGAGGATACGTGGCTTGGGAGACCCCACTTGCACTTCAATATCCTTCTTTGTATAACATTGTCCAACGAGAGAAGCCTATGTTGCTAATGTTTTACAATCCGTTCCCCTCAATATCAGTTTTAGACGGACACTTGTTGGAAATCGTTGGGAAGCCTGGCTCCATCTTGTTCGACGTTTAATGGATGTCCGGCTGTCTCAACAGCCAGATCAGCTGCATTGGAAACTTACTAAGAACGGTGTGTTCTCGGTAAAATAAATGTATCTGGATGTCATTAACTCTTCCGTCATCCCTACATCATTACATGTTTGGAAAGTTAAGGTACCCTTGCGTATTAAAGTGTTTATGTGGTTTGTGCATAAACATGTCATTTTGACTAAGGATAACCTTGCAAAACGTAATTGGGTGGGCTCGTCTCGATGTAGCTTTTGTGATCATAACGAAAACATTAAACACCTCTTTCTAGATTGTCCTTTGGCTAAGATTCTGTGGCGGTCGGTTCATATTGCGTTTAATATTGATCAGCCCACCTCTATTAGCATGTTATTTGGAACATGGCTTGATGGGGTGGATTCTGACATTGCAAGACACATTCGGGTTGGCGTTTGTGCGCTTTTGTGGGCAATATGGAACTGCAGGAATGACTTAGTCTTTAACCGATCAACAAACTTTCACTTTTTGCAGGTTATCTTCAGGGCCACGGCGTTCATCCGTATGTGGTCGCTACTCACTCCGACGGAGGCCAGGGGCGTTGGTTACTGCGTCTACCCGATGGGAGATGGTAGCTCGGGATATTTTCAACCGGTTTGGATGGCGGTCATGTAATAGGATAGGCATGTAGTGCTCCTATTGTTTTGCCAGCCGGTTGTGGCTTCGGGCCTTTCCTCTTTTCAGTTTTTGTTGATGATTGTAATACGACCGTTTGAGACTTTGATACTGGATTATTTGTTTAATAATATGAGCCGTATGCATCGTTCTGATGCAGAGGCTGAGGTACATCCCCTTTTCCAAAAAAAAATCTAATCACCGTACGAGGTTGCTGTTGTGCGGAAGAAAATTTCTTTTTTTTCTGCAGGGGAATAAAAATTCTTTGCTTTGAAAATAATAAAAATTCAGGCTGAAATGAAGATTTTATTAAACACCACTCTAATTATCTACACGCACAAAAAGAAGGTGCAATTATAAAGTCCATGGAATTCGTGCTTTCAGGTCTAGCTTGTTGACACCAGATTTTGGCACGGTGAAGAAATTAATTAAGACGGCCTCAAATGGAGAAGTGGTATACATGAAAAAGTTCCGTATTGTCGACATGAACATCTTTGAAGTTTGGGCCATCGCCATCCGATCTCATCTCGAGGGCCGAAACTATGCTCAAAGTATTAAGATTTTGTATTCAGAGTGTTGTTCGGCCATTTAAGTCTCCAAGATGGTCTCATATGAGAAACGTTTCTACACGGATTATCTTTGTCTCATTGAAACGATCGATTTTGATATACAGAACCTTTAAATCGGAGTTTGTATGCAAAAGTTAGAGCCAAAACGGTGTTTGCATAAGATTGCCCCGAAGTTCCGGGCAAAACTTCCGGGGAGTTTCCGGGCTAAACAGAAACTTTGCACGCGGTGCGCCCCTAAAACTGGAATTTCAATATTATTTGCAGATTTGCGGGCCTGAATCCAACCTCACGATGACCTTGGATGAAAAGGTGATCAACTGAAAAGTGTTTCTTCATTGCAAGATCTAGAACTTTGCTTTTGGGACCATTGCGATCTGAAGCCATATGCAACCTGCAGGAGCTGTGTGAGAGGGCTACTTGATGTAATTTTAGCCCGGAAGTTCCGGCCCTCGTAGTCCGAGTTAGGTTATCTTTTGATGTTTTGGACGGGATTTGAGTTCTTTTCTTGTACGGAAAGTCCAGCCATCTCATACATATGTAAGAGGTGACGGCCGATTGAAGAACAACACACAATCGAACAATCAATCCATCATCTTTTACCTTTACCTTTTATCTGCTCCCTTGTTCTTCTTCTTCCTCGTTCTTCGTTCGTTCTTCTTCATTGCAGGGCGGCGAACCTCGAGGCCTAGGGGGGATCAGGTGGACCGAGGGCAGTCCATAGCCGCGGCGCGCCTTGATGGGGTCCCTCCCGGGCGTGTGGGGTTTCGGGTCTACAAAAGCGCCCGCCGGATTGCTTGCGTACCGCGTTTCCGGCAGGTCTCCTTCGATATGAGCTGCGGTGCATCACCCCCGGCGTCGAGGGTACACGGTGACGTGTTCGTGTGCGAACACACTTTTTGGCGACTCCGCTGGGCGAAGCTTTGAACGGTCTCCGGCCTGTTCTTGCTACGAAGAGATCGTCATCTAGGGTTTGCGATCTACAAAGGTAATATGAATACCCGATTCACCTATGTAGATGCAAATAATGCATATGTTGTTGCTAGATCGTCTAATGAACATAATGTATCGGCTAGCCCTAGTTTTATCGATCATGCATCTAATTATGTGCAACAGCCGATTCAGAATAATCTTCATGCTTCAACTTTATATAATTTTAGCAACATGCAACATATGTATCCCAACTCCCATGCATCGGCAACCCCACAAATCTATATGCCGATGAACAACATGTTGAGTTTGGTTAATCAAGTTGAAACACCCCACGTAGGAACTTTCAATGGCATGCAACATAGTGTTTCATCTTTTTATCCATCGGCAACTAATTTGCAACATGTTAATCCAAATATGTCGGTGGATAGGGGAATTGGCCATGCTACTACTAGTTATTTTGCCAATTACCCTCAAACATCGTATGCTACACCTCATGCTACTAGTTTTTTGGCACCATACGCTACTGTTGATGTCCATAATTCGGTTCCGCACCTTAATGGTCATGGCCGAATAAGTGAAACTTATACAGGAGCACAAATGCCTTCACCTACTACCGTGGCATATCATGTTCCCCCTACACAATTACGAAATTTCGGCAGCATCTCATTGCCTAAAGAGTCTAAAAGCATCGGGGGGCAACCATATCCAGACTGGGTAATTGAGAACAATCTTACATTTTCTTGGGATTTGTGCAACTCCATTCGACAGGAACTAATAGAAGGCGGCAGGCCTCGTGATATTTCTATTGTAAAAGCTAGAGTTGTGCAAATGATGCATTCGCCCAGTGTTGTACCATCCAGTGTACCCCTAAACAATTGCAAAGTTTCGGCACCTCATTGCCGGAAGAGTCTCAAAGTATTGGGGGGCAATCTCATGAGGAGTGGATGGAAATTGAGATGAAGAAGTTTAAAGCTCGCCAAGCTGAGATGTGGGCTAAAATTAGACAAGAGCGAAAGGCCTTGGTAATTCTAAAAGATAAAAGTATTGATTCAAGTAAGAAAGAAAGTTCGGTTATTGAAAAAGCTGAATCAAATATTATATTTGCCGAATCAATTGAAGAAAAAGAGGATGCCAAGGCGTTGGGGAGCAACTAAAAGCGGAAGAAAGTATCATTCAAATTACACCATTGTCATACTCTCCCAACATATTCAAAGACGTATGTCTAGCAAGTGATTTACCTATTTTCAGATTTGGTCGCAACTTTATTGTTGATACATCTATTAGAAAATGTCTTATAAGTAAGTTTGAAAGACCAATGAAGAAGGAAATTTACTTGTTAGCAATAAAACTGTTATAGAGCATATTGGTCAACCTATTGTGCCATTTATAAAGACCGATAGTGACCTATTATTGCAGCCAAAGTTTTCCCCATTGCTTTATCAAAATTTCATATCTAATTGGGTAGCTTTGCTTGTTTCATACTTGGCTTGTGATACATCTCCAACGTATCTATAATTTTTTATTGTTCCATGCTATTATATTACCCCTTTTGGATGTTTATGGGCTTTATTTTACACATTTATATCATTTTTGGGACTAACCTACTAACTGGAGGCCCAGCCCGTATTGCTGTTCTTTTTGCCTATTTTAGTATTTCGAAAAAAAGGAATATCAAACAGAGTCCAAACGGAATGAAACCTTCGGGAGCGTGATTTCTGGAACGAACGTGATCCAGAGGACTTGGAGTGCAAGTCAAGAAGCAACCGAGGCCTCCACGAGATAGGAGGGCGCCCCCTGTCTCGTGGGCCCCTCGGGCGTCCACCGACGTACTTCTTCCTCCTATATAAGCCTACGTACCCCAAAAACATCCAGGGAGCCAACAAAACACAATTTCCACCGCCGTAACCTTCTGTATCCGCGAGATCTCATCTTGGAGCCTTCGCCGGCACTCTGCTGGAGGGAGAATCGACCATGGAGGGCTTCTACATCAACACCATAGCCCCTCCGATGAGTTGTGAGTAGTTTACCACAGACCTACGGGTCCATAGTTATTAGCTAGAAGTCTTCTTCTCTCTTTGTGGATCTCAATACAATGTTCTCCCCCTCTCTTGTGGAGATCTATTCGATGTAAACTCTTTTTGCAGTGTGTTTGTCGAGATCCGATGAATTGTGGGTTTATGATCAAGTTTATCTATGAATAATATTTGAATCTTCTCTGAATTCCTTTATGTATGATTGAGTAATCTTTGCAAGTCTCTTCGAATTATCAGTTTGGTTTGGCCTACTAGATTGATCTTTCTTGCCATGGGAGAAGTGCTTAGCTTTGGGTTCAATCTTGCGGTGTCCTTACCCAGTGACAGAAAGGGTTGCAAGGCACGTATTGTATTGTTGCCGTCGAGGTTAAAAATATGGGGTTTATATCATATTGCTTGAGTTTATCCCTCTACATCATGTCATCTTGCTTAAGGCGTTACTCTGTTCTTATGAACTTAATACTCTAGATGCAGGCAAAGAGTCGGTCGATGTGTGGAGTAATAGTAGTAGATGCAGGCAGGAGTCGGTCTACTTGTCGCGGACGTGATGCCTATATACATGATCATGCCTAGATATTCTCATAATTATTCGCTTTTCTATCAATTGCTCGACAGTAATTTGTTCACCCACCATAATACTTATGCTATCTTGAGAGAAGCCACTAGTGGAACCTATGGCCCCCGGGTCTATCTCTTATCATATTTGCTTCCAATCTACTCTTATTTGCATATTTAATTTTAGCATCTATATTATAAAATACCAAAAATATATTTATCTTATCATACTATCTCTATCAGATCTCACTTTCGCAAGTGGCCGTGAAGGGATTGACAACCCCTTTATTGCGTTGGTTGCGAGTTCTTTGTTTGTTTGTGTAGGTGCGTGGGACTTTTGAGGAGCCTCTTACTAGATTGATACCTTGGTTCTCAAAAACGGAGGGAAATACTTACGCTACTATTGTTGCATCACCCTTTCCTCTGCAAGGAAAACCAACGCAAGCTCAAGACGTGGCAAGAAGGATTTATGGCGCCGTTGCCGGGGAGGTCTTCGCTCAAGTCAAGACATACCAAGTACCCATCACAAACTCATCTCCCTCGCATTTAAATTATTTGCCATTTGCCTCTCGTTTTCCTCTCCCCCACTTCACCCTTGCCATTTTATTCGCCCTCTCTTTCCCAATCTCCTCCTCTCTTTTTCGCTTGCCTATTTCTGTTTGCTTGTGTGTTGGATTACTTGTTGCCATGGCGCAAGATAATACCAAATTGTGTGATTTCTCGAATACCAATAATAATGATTTCCCTAGTACTCCGATTTCTCCTCTTAATGATGTTGAGTCTTGTGAAATCAATACTGCTTTGCCGAATCTTGTTATGAAAGATCAATTCGCCAGCCTTCCTAGTGAAGATGCCGCTACTCATCTAACCAACTTTGCTGATTTGTGTGATATGCAAAAGAAGAAAGATACGGATAACGATATTGTTAAATTGAAGTTATTTCCGTTTTCACTTAGAGATCGTGCTAAAGTTTGGTTTTCGTCTTTGCCTAAAAATAGTATTGATTCTTGGAAAAAGTGTAAAGATGCTTTTATCTCTAAGTATTTTCATCCCGCTAAGATTATCACTCTTAGGAACGATATTATGAATTTTAAACAACTTGATCATGAACATGTTGCCCAATCCTGGGAAAGAATGAAATTGATGCTTCGCAATTGTCCTACTCATGGTTTGAATTTATGGATGATCATACAAAATTTCTATGCCGGTTTGAACTTTGCTTCTAGAAATCTCTTAGATTCGGCTGCGGGAGGCACATTTATGGAAATCACGTTAGGAGATGCTACAAAACTTCTTGATAATATTATGGCTAATTATTCTCAATGGCACACCGAAAGATCTTCTAGTAAAAAAGTGCATGCTATAGAACAAATCAATGTTTTGAGTGGAAAGATGGATGAACTTATGAAGTTGTTTGCTACTAAAAATACTCCTCTTGATCCCAATGATATGCCTTTGTCTGCTTTGATTGAGAATAATAATGAATTTATGGATGTGAATTTTGTTGGTAGGAATAGTTTCGGTAACAACGCTTATAGAGGAAACTTTAATTCTAGACCGTTCCCTAGTAATTCCTCTAATAATTATGGAAATTTCTACAATAATTCTTATGGTAATTTTAATAAGATGCCCTCTGATTTGAGAATAGTGTGTGATACGTCTCCAATGTATCTATAATTTTTTATTGTTCCATGCTATTATATTACCCCTTTTGGATGTTTATGAGCTTTATTTGACACATTTATATCATTTTTGGGACTAACCTACTAATCGGAGGCCCAGCCCATATTGCTGTTTTTTTGCCTATTTCAGTATTTTGAAGAAAAGGAATATCAAACGGAGTCCAAAAGGAATGAAACCTTCGGGAGCGTGATTTTTGGAATGAACATGATCCAGAGGACTTGGAGTGCAAGCCAAGCAGCTGCCGAGGCTCCCACGAGATAGGAGGGCGCCCCCCCCCCTATAGGGCGCGCCCCTGTCTCGTGGGCCCCTCGGGCGGCCACCGACGTACTTCTTCCTCCTATATATACCTACGTACCCCGAAAACATCCAGGAGTAGGACGAAAGACAATTTCAACCACCGTAACCTTCTGTATCCGCGAGATCTCATCTTGGAGCCTTCGCCGACACTCTGCCGGAGGGGGAATCGACCACGGAGGGCTTCTATATCAGCATCCTTGCCCCTCCCATGAGTTGTGAGTAGTTTACCACAGACCTACGGGTCCATAGTTATTAGCTAGATGGCTTCTTCTCTCTTTATGGATCTCAATACAATGTTCTCCCCCTCTCTTGTGGAGATCTATTCGATGTAAACTCTTTTTGCGGTGTGTTTGTTGAGATCCGATGAATTGTGGGTTTATGATCAAGTTTATTTATGAACAATATTTGAATCTTCTCTGAATTCTTTTATGTATGATTGAGTTATATTTGCAAGTCTCTTCGAATTATCAGTTTGGTTTGGCCTACTAGATTGATCTTTCTTGCCATGGGAGAAGTGCTTAGGTTTGGGTTCAATCTTGCGGTGTCCTTACCCAGTGACAGAAAGGGTTGCAAGGCACGTATTGTATTGTTGCCATCGAGGATAACAAGATGGGGTTTACATCATATTGCTTGAGTTTATCCCTGTACATCATGTCATCTTGCTTAATGCGTTACTCTGTTCTTACGAACTTTATACTCTAGATGCAGGCAGGAGTCGGTCGATGTGTGGAGTAATAGTAGTAGATGCAGGCAGGAGTTGGTGTACTTGTCATGGACGTGATGCCTATATACATGATCATTCCTAGATAATCTCATAATTATTCGCTTTTCTATCAATTGCTCGACAGTAATTTGTTCACCCACCATAATACTTATGCTATCTTGAGAGAAGCCACTAGTGAAACCTATGGCCCCCGGGTCTATCTCTTATCATATTTGCTTTCAATCTACTTTTATTTGCATCTTTACTTTTTGCATCTATATTATAAAATACCAAAAATAAATTTATCTTATCTTACTAACTTTATTAGATCTCACTTTCGCAAGTGGCCGTGAAGAGATTGACAACCCCTTTATTGCGTTGGTTGCGAGTTCTCAGTTTGTTTGTGTAGGTGCGTGGGACTTTTGAGGAGCCTCCTACTGGATTGATACCTTGCTTCTCAAAGCCTGAGGGAAATACTTACGCTACTATCGCTGCATCACCGTCTCCTCTTCGAGGAAAACCAACGCAAGCTCAAGACGTAGCAAGAAGGATTTCTGGCGCCATTGCCGGGGAGGTCTTCACTCAAGTCCAGACATACCAAGTACCCATCACAAACCCATCTCCCTCGCATTTACATTATTTGTCATTTGCCTCTCGTTTTCCTCTCCCCCACTTCACCATTGCCATTTTATTCGCCCTCTCTTTCCCAATCTCTCTCTCTCTCTCTTTTCGCTTGCCTTTTTCTGTTTGCTTGTGTGTTGGATTACTTGTTGCCATGGCACAAGATAATACCAAATTGTGTGATTTCTCGAATACCAATAATAGTTTTTTCCTTAGTACTCCGATTGCTCCTCTTAATGATGTTGAGTCTTGTGAAATCAATACTGCTTTGCTGAATCTTGCTATGAAAGATCAATTCGCCAGCCTTCCTAGTGAAGATGCCGCTACTCATCTAAACAATTTTGTTGATTTGTGTGATATGCAAAAGAAGAAAGATACGGATAACAATTTGGTCAAATTGAAGTTATTTCCGTTTTCACTTAGAGATCGTGCTAAAGTTTGGTTTCCGTCTTTGCCTAAAGATAGTATTGATTCTTGGAACAAGTGCAAAGATGCTTTTATCTCTAAGTATTTTCCTCCCGCTAAGATTATCATTCTTAGGAACGATATTATGAATTTTAAACAACTTGATCATGAGCATGTTTCCCAATCTTGGGAAAGAATGAAATTGATGCTTCTCAATTGCCCTACTCATGGTTTGAATTTATGGATGATCATACAAAATTTCTATGCCGGTTTGAACTTTGCTTCTAGAAACCTTTTAGATTCGGCCGCGGGAGGCACGTTTATGGAAATCACGTTAGGAGATGCTACAAAACTACTTGATAATATTATGGCTAATTATTCTCAATGGCACACCGAAAGATCTTCTAATAAAAAAGTGCATGCTATAGAAGAAATCAATGTTTTGAGTGGAAAGATGGATGAACTTATGAAATTGTTTGCTACTAAAAATACTCCTCTTGATCCCAATGATATGCCTTTGTCTTCTTTGATTGAGAATAATAATGAATCTATGGATGTGAATTTTGTTGGTAGGAGTAGTTTTGGAAACAATGCTTATAGAGGAAACTTTAATGCTAGACCGTTCCCTAGTAATTCCTCTAATAATTATGGAAATTCCGGCAATAATTCTTATGGTAATTTTAATAAGATGCCCTCTTATTTTGAGAGTAATGTGAAAGAATTTATGATTTCTCAAAAGAATTTTAATGCCTTGCTTGAAGAAAAATTGCTCAAATTTGATGATTTGGCTAGGAACGTTGATAGAATTTCACTTGATGTTGATTCTCTTAAACCTAGATCTTCTCCTTCTAAGCATGATATCAATGAGTCTCTCAAAGTAATGAGAATTTCCATTGACGAGTGCAAGGAAAGAACCGCTAGATTGCGTGCTAAAAAAGATAGCTTTATAAAAGCGTGTTGTTCTAGTTTCCATGAAAATAATGATGAGGATCTTAAAGTTATTGATGCGTCTCCTATTAGATCTATGTTTTGAAATATGAATTTTGATGAGTATGGGATTGATGATGAATCAACTTTGCCTAGAAGGCGTCCCAAGAATTCGGAGTCTTTAGATCTTGATGCTAAATTTGGTAAAAGTGAGATTGGAGAGTCCTCAACTTCTAATAAAATTGAACCTACTATCTCGGATTTCAAGGAATTTGATTATGACAATTGTTCTTTAAAAGGTTGTATTACCTTGTTGCAATCCGTTGTTAATTCTCCTCATGCTTATAGTCAAAATAAAGCTTTTATCAAACATATTGTTGATGCCTTGATGCAATCTTATGATGAAAAACTTAATTTGGAAGTTTCTATAGCTAGAAAACTTAATGATGAGTGGGAACCTACTATAAAGATTACAATTAAAGATTATGAGTGTTTTGCTTTGTGTGATTTGGGTGCTAGTGTTTCCACGATTCCAAAAACTTTATGTGATATTCTAGGTTTCCATGATCTTGATGATTGCTCTTTAAATTTGCACCTTGCGGATTCCACCATTAAAAAGCCAATAGGAAGAATCAATGATGTTCTCATTGTTGCAAATAGAAATTTGGTGCCCATGGATTTTATCGTTCTTGATATAGATTGCAATCTTTCTTGCCCTATTATTCTTGGTAGACCTTTCCTTAGAACGGTTGGCGTGATTATTGATATGAAGGAAGGGAATATTAGATTCCAATTTCCATTAAAGAAAGGCATGGAGAAATTTCCAAGAAAGAAAGTCAAATTACCTTATGAATCTATCATGCGGGCTACTTATGAATTTAGTGCCAAAGATGGCACTCGTTAGATCTATCTTCGCTTTTATGCCTAGCTAGGGGCGTTAAACGATAGCGCTAGTTGGGAGGCAACCCAATTTTCTTTGTGTTTTTTGTTTTTGCTTCTGTTTAGTAATAAATCTTGCATCTACCTTCTGTTTAGATGTGTTTTTATCTTTTAATTAGTGTTTGTGCCAAGTAGAACCTATAGGATAACCTACGATGATATTTGATTTGATTCTGCTGAAAAACAGGAACTTTGCGCGCACGAATATAATTTTGTTAAATCACAGGAATGTGCTTTTGTGTTGACTCTTTTTTATGCTGTTCAATAAAACAATTTTCCAGGACTTCCTATTTTGGTAGGGTTTTTAGAGTTCCAAAAGTTTGTGTTAGTTATAGATTGCTGCAGACTGTTCTGTTTTTGACAGATTATGTTTTTCGTGTGTTGTTTGCTTATTTTGATGCATCTATGGCTAGTAAAATAGTTTATGAACCATAGAGAAGTTGGAATACAGTAGGTTTGACACCAAAATAAATAAAGAATGAGTTCATTGCAGTACCTTATATGGTGGTTTTGTTTTCTTTCACTAACGGAGCTTATAAGATTTCCTGTTGAGTTTTGTGTTGTGAAGTTTTCAAGTTTTGGGTAAAGCTTTTATGGACTATGGAATAAAGGGTGGCCAGAGCCTAAGCTTGGGGATGCCCAAGGAACCCCAAGATATTCAAGAATAGCCAAAAGCCTAAGCTTCGGGATGCCCCGGGAAGGCATCCCCTCTTTCGTCTTCGTTCATTGGTAACTTTACTTGGAGCTATATTTTTATTCGCCACATGATATGTGTTTTGCTTGGAGCGTCGATTATTATATTAGTCTTTTCTTTTTAGTTTACCACAATCATCCTTGCTGTACACACCTTTTGGGAGAAGCCTATTTGATTAGAATTTGCTAGAATACTCTATGTGCTTCACTTATATCTTTTGAGCTTGATAGTTTTTGCTCTAGTTCTTCACTTATATCTTTTAGAGCACGGTGGTGATTTATTTTTGTAGAAATTACTAGTCTCTCATGCTTCACTTATATTATTTTGAGAGTCTTTTAGAACAGCATGGTATTTGCTATGGTTATAAAATTGGTCCTAGAATGGTATGCATCCAAGTTGGGTATAATAAAAACTATCATAGGAAGTGAATTGGATGCTATCATCAATTTCATACTTGATAATTGTTTTGAGATATGGAGGTAGTGATATTAAAGTCATGCTAGTTGGGTGATTATGAATTTAAAGAATGCTTGTGTAGAAGTTAGCAAGTCCCGTAGCATGCACGTATGGTTAAAAGTTGTGTAACAAATTTGAAACAAGAAGTGTAACTGGCTTGTGCATCCTTATGAGTGGCGGTCGGGGACGAGCGATGGTCTTTTCCTACCGATCTATCCCCCTAGGAGCATGCGCGTAGTACTTGGTTTTTGATGACTTCTAAATTTTTGCAATAAGTATATGAGTTCTTTTGACTAATGTTGAGTCCATGGATTATACGCACTTTTACCTTTCCGCCATTGCTAGCCTCTTCGGTACCGTGCATTGCCCTTTCTCACCTTGAGAGTTGGTGCAAACTTCGCCGGTGCATCCAAACCCCGTGATACGATACGCTCTATCACACATAAGCCTCCCTATATCTTCCTCAAAACAGACACCATACCTACCTATTATGGCATTTCCATAGCCATTCCGAGATATATTGCCATGCAACTTTCCCCTGTTCCGTTCATCATCATCATGACATACTTTACTTTTGTCATATTGCCATTGCATGATCATGTAGTTAACATCGTATTTGTGGCAAAGCCACCATGCATTAATTTTCATACATGTCACTCTTGATTCATTGCACCATCCCGGTACACCGCCGGGGGCATTCATATAGAGTCATACCTTGTTCTAGTTTCGAGTTGTAATTCTTATGTTGTAATCAATAGAAGTGTGATGATCATAATTATTAGAACATTGCCCAAAGAAAAAAAAAGGAAGAAAGGCCAAAAAAAAAGAAAGGCCCAAAAAAAAGAAAAAAAGAAAAAAAATAAAAAGGGCAAGGTTACTATCTCTTTTTCCACACTTGTGCTTCAAAGTAGCACCTTGTTCTTCATGTAGTGAGTCTCATAAGTTGTCTTTTTCATACTAGTGGGAATTTTTCATTATAGAACTTGGCTTGTATATTCCAACGATGGGCTTCCTCAAATGCCCTAGGTCTTCGCGAGCAAGCAAGTTGGATGCACACCCACTAGTTTATGATCATGACATACTTTACTTTTGTCATATTGCCATTGCATGATCATGTAGTTGACATCGTATTGTGGCAAAGCCACCATGAATTAATTTTCATACATGTCACTCTTGATTCATTGCACCATCCCGGTACACCGCCAGAGACATTCATATAGAGTCATATCTTGTTCTAGTTTCGAGTTGTAATTCATATGTTGTAATCAATGAAAAAGTGTGATGATCATCATTATTAGAGCATTGCCCAAAGAAAAAAGAAGAAGAAAGGCCAAAAACAAAAAAAAAAGAAAGGCCCAAAAGAAAAAAAAAAGAAAAAAATAAAAATAAAAAAATAAAAAGGGAAATGTTACTATCTCTTTTTCCACACTTGTGCTTCAAAGTAGCACTTTGTTCGTCATGTAGTGAGTCTCATATATTGTGCTTCAAAGTAGCACCATGTTTTCATATAGTGAGTCTCATAAGTTGTCTTTTCCATACTATTGAGAATTTTTCATTATAGAACTTGGCTTGTATATTCCTACGATGGGCTTCCTCAAATGCCCTAGGTCTTCGTGAGGAAGCAAGTTGGATGCACACCCACTAGTTTTCTTTTGTTGAGCATTCATTTATAGCTCTAGTGCATCCATTGCATGGCAATCCCTACTCCTCATGTTGACATCAATTTATGGGCATCTCCATAGCCCGTTGATTATCCTTGTCAATGTGAGACTTTCTCCTTTTTTGTCTTCTCCACACAATCCCCATCATCATATTCTGTTCCACCCATAGTGATATATCCATGGCTCACGCTCATGTATTGCGTGAAGGTTGAAAAAGTTTGAGATTATTTAAGTATGAAACAATTGCTTGGCTTGTCATCGGGGGTATAGAAGTTGGGAACATCTTTATGTGACGAAAATGAAGCATAGCCTAACTATATGATTTTGTAGGGATGAACTTTCTTTTGCCATGTTATTTTGAGAAGACATGATTACTTTGATTAGTATGCTTGAAGTGTTACTATTTCTTTTATCAATATGAACTTTTATTTTGAATCATTTGGATCTGAACATTCATGCCACAATAAAGAAAATTACATTAAGAATTATGCTAGGTAGCATTCCACATCAAAAATTCTCTTTTTATCATTTACCTACTCGAGGACGAGCAGGAATTAAGCTTGGGATGCTTGATCGTCTCCAACGTATCTATAATTTTTGATTGTTCCATGCTATTATATTACCCCTTTTGGATGTTTATGGGCTTTATTTTACACATTTATATCATTTTTGGGACTAACCTACTAACCGGAGGCCCAGCCCGTATTGCTGTTTTTTACCTATTTCAGTATTTCGAAGAAAAGGAATATCAAACGGAGTCCAAACGGAATGAAACCTTCGGGAGCGTGATTTTTGGAACGAACGTGATCCAGAGGACTTGGAGTGCAAGTCAAGAAGCAGCCGAGGCCTCCACGAGATAGGAGGGCGCCCCCCCCCCCTATAGGACGCGCCCCTGTCTCGTGGGTCCCTCGGGCGGCCACCGACGTACTTCTTCCTCCTATATAAGCCTACGTACCCCGAAAACATCCAGGGAGCCAACAAAATAAAATTTCCACCGCTGTAACCTTCTGTATCCGCGAGATCTGATCTTGGAGCCTTCATCGGCACTCTGCTGGAGGGGAAATCGAGCACGGAGGGCTTCTACATCAACACCATAGCCCCTCCCATGAGTTGTGAGTAGTTTACCACAGACCTACGGGTCCATAGTTATTAGCTAGATGGCTTCTTCTCTCTGTTTGGATCTCAATACAATGTTCTCCCCCTCTCTTGTGGAGATCTATTCGATGTAAACTCTTTTTGCGGTGTGTTTGTCGAGATCCGATGAATTGTGGGTTTATGATCAAGTTTGTCTATGAATAATATTTGAATCTTCTCTGAATTCCTTTATGTATGATTGAGTTATCTTTGCAAGTCTCTTCGAATTATCCGTTTGGTTTGGCCTACTAGATTGATCTTTCTTGCCATGGGAGAAGTGCTTAGCTTTGGGTTCAATCTTGCGGTGTCCTTACCCAGTGACAGAAAGGGTTGCAAGGCACGTATTGTATTGTTGCCATCGAGGATACAAAGAATGGGTTTATATCATATTGCTTGAGTTTATCCCCCTACATCATGTCATCTTGCTTAAGGCGTTACTCTGTTCTTATGAACTTAATACTCTAGATGCAGGCAGGAGTTGATCGATGTGTGGAGTAATAGTAGTAGATGCAGGCAGGAGTCGATCTACTTGTCGCGGACGTGATGCCTATATACATGATCATGCCTAGATAATCTCATAATTATTCGCTTTTCTATCAATTGCTTGACAGTAATTTGTTTACTCACCGTAATACTTATGCTATCTTGAGAGAAGCCACTAGTGAAACCTAGGGCCCCCGGGTCTATCTCTTATCATATTTGCTTCCAGTCTACTTTTATTTGCATCTTTACTTTTTGCATCTATATTATAAAATACCAAAAATATATTTATCTTATCATACTATCTCTATCAGATCTCACTTTCGCAAGTGGCGTGAAGAGATTGACAACCCCTTTATTGCGTTGGTTGCAGGTTCTTTGTTTGTTTGTGTAGGTGCGTGGGACTTGTGAGGAGCCTCCTACTGGATTGATACCTTGGTTCTCAAAAACTGAGGGAAATACTTACGCTACTATTGCTGCATCACCATTTCCTCTTCAAGGAAAACCAACGCAAGCTCAAGACGTAGCAGCTTGCACTTGGTCTCAATTGAGACATGTGTATTCTAACTATTTTTGTTTCAGAAATTTAAAGCCAAGGTCAAATTCTTTTGAGAAATCCGATGCTAATATAATATCTTATCCAAATACATCAGAGATAGGGTGCAAAGCACAATTCATAGCCGAATGGGGATATTCCAAATTTGAACCATTCGTTTGCTTAACTCCAAAGCCGTTCTCACATCAAGATCGGCTACAAGATAAAAGGTATACCTTCGATTCAAACATGTGTGATCAAATCTTTGATTTGTTGTTGAAAAATAATTACATTAGAATTCTTGATCACCATGTCAAGCCATCTATCCAAGGACGAATGTATTGTAAGTTGCATGATTCGTCCAAGCATAATTTTGAGGACTGCAATATGTTTCTTCAAATAGTCAAATCGGCCATTAATAAAGGACGATTGAAATTTGTTGAAACACCAAGAGATGACCGTTCTATTCCGATTGGTCCTGATGGCAAAAAGTTTTTGCATCGGCTGCTTCAAGCCGATCCATTTAAAGAGAAGGTAAAAACTGCAGGTGACGGGATCATGCTTTCAAGAAAAGAAGTTGTTGAAGAGCATAATGAACATAATCTTGAGGGCGAGAATTCTGTTGAAGCTACAATGAAGATGCCAAGGACTGGGGGGCAGCAACAAATCCAATGTTCGATGAAAGCGAACCAAAAGAGAACAAAGGCCGAAATAGGCGCAAGTGTAAGAGATCAAAAATCACCTTCAAATATCAAAAGAAGAGTGAAGAGAAGAATGCTTACCGGCCAAATCATGCAAAGAAACCAAGATCACCCCCAAGGCTCAAATATGAGGATCGGTATTGGCAAAGTCAGAAATTTAATGCAACATATTCATATCCTTATTTTGGGCCGCCAATGCCAATGTCGTGGATGTCTCCCTATGCTCACGTAGATTATCCATATCCATCATGGGACAGGTATGCTACAAGGGCACCTTCTCCATCCTATTTTAGACCATCTCACCAATATTGTGTAGCTCCGAGAAAAACAACATTTGAACAATCACATGTTAAAGACCGTTTCAATCATAAGGAATCGGTCCGGAGCTCAAGGAAGAAGAGGTAGTCAAGCAAGTTTACCACATTAAAAGAGATGGTCGTAAGAGTGCTACTTCATATTTGATCTCAAATGAAAAAGAGCAAATTAAAGTGTTGACATTGGCTACTAAAGGCAATGACATGAAGGAATCAATTGTTGAGAGTCAAAGTGTCAAATATGAACAAAAGAAGTTGAGAGTGGACAAGGCCAAAAAATAATTGCCATTGATTAAAGCAGAATCACAGCCGAGATGCCCACTCGGCTTATCATATTGCCAAAAGAAGGAATTACAAAAACTTAGCACACAAGAACTTGAAGAAAGGAACATGGCATGGGTTCCCAAAGGAAGTACTAAAAATAATAATTATGTGCAAGCTTCCATTACAAGAAGTGCGACAAAGGTGAAGAAGGAAAAGAGTGAAAACTATGAAGAATCAAGCCGAAGATTTCAACATCTTCGGTCTACACATTATCCATATTCTTCAACTATGCCATTAATGCCTATTCCATGGAATTCGTCATCAGGTATGATTGGATACCCTCCATGGATTTATTTTGATCCATGGACGCAACATAATTTTCTACATCATGGGAGGGTATTACCAAATCACTATACATTTGGTTAGTTACATTTTTGTTGCTAATACAAAGGGGCCGAAATATTTTTATTGCTATTACATTTGTTTATTTTGGCTATGCATGCTTTGGTGGATGACTTCTACATGAACTTCATGGTAATGGCTGATACTTAACTATCGCCCTTAGAAACAATCTAATCATGGTCGGTGTGGAATTCTAACATCGTCCTTAGTTCAATTGGAGACCGAGACAAGGTACATGTTCATTGATGTTACCCTTGTCTTTCTAGTACTATGGAGATTATTTTCGAAGGTTAAATTTGTAGCAATGGCCAAGGTGTTGGTATTGTTTATATATATCCTCATGGTGCTATTTCGTGAATCCTCATGCCGCTTAAAATATTTATGCACAAATGATCAAAGCCGAATATGCATTGTTATTCGGATTGGAGCTTTTCCTTGCTATAGGTGCTATACATATTGAGGCTTTCCATGATTTGTTATGAGTAGTGCAACAAATATCTAAGGGTTATCAATGTTTTGACGAATCACTTATAGTTTATCTTGAGGTATGTCTAGACGTAAAAGCTACCTCGGATTGTTTTAATATTCGTCATATATCTAGACATGACAATTGGACAGAGTTGGCATAGCAAGCATACGGCTACCATGTTAATCATGGTGTATTTCACATCTATCAATAACCGATGCTTGTTCTTGCCAACATAGGTAATGCTGAATTGGAGGTCACCACTTAGGCCACTAATGAATCTTTTATGCAGGCGAAAGTAAGGATTGGAGAAATTTTATTGTTGATTATCTGCAAAATCCTAGAGAAAGGGTGAACAATATGGTTTGAAGGATGGTTTTGAGATACATATCTATGGAACCTTATCACCAGATTGTTATAGAAGTTGAGAAGTTTTCACCCAAGTTTGCATCGAGAGGTTCAACAAGCAATGGCCGATATATACTTATCGTCCTAAGTACATGCAAATGGCTGATGTAGTGTCGACATCGTCCTTAGAAGAAGCTTCGTGCAAGTTATTTTTCGGCACGCAAGTTTTGCCGAAAAATAGGGGGGCATGTGTTGACACAATATTTTGGCACGGCAAAGAACTTAATTAAGATGGCCTCAAATGGATAAGTGGTATACATGAAAAAGTTCCGTATTGTCGACATGAACATCTTTGAAGTTTGGGCCATCGCCATCCGATCTCATCACGAGGGCCGAAACTATGCTCAAAGTATTAAGATTTTGTATTCAGAGTGTTGTTCAGCCATTTAAGTCTCCAAGATGGTCTCATATGAGAAAAGTTTCTACACGGATTATCTTCGTCTCGTCGAAGCGATCGATTTTGATATAAATAACGTCTAAATCGGAGTTTGTATACAAAAATTAGAGCCAAAACGTTGTGCTGCATAAGTTTGCCCCGGAAGTTCCGGGCAAAACTTCCGGGGAGGTTCCGGGCTAAACAGAAACTTTGCACGCGGTGCGCCCCGAAAACTGGAATCTCAATATTATTTGCAGATTTGCGGGCCCGAATCCAACCTCAAGATGACCTCGGATGAAAAGGTGATCAATTGAAGAGTTTTTCTTCATTGCAAGATCAACAACTTTGCTTTTCGGACCATTGCAATCCGAAGCCATATGCGACCTGCAGGAGCTGTGCAAGAGGGCTACTTGATGTAATTTTAGCCCGGAAGTTCCGGGCTGACCGGAAGTTCCGGCCCTCGTAGTCCGAGTTAGGTTATCTTTTAATGTTTTGGATAGGATTTGAGTCCTTTTCTTGTACGGAAAGTCCAGCCGCCTCATATATATGTAAGAGGTGACGGCCGATTGAAGAACAACACACAATCGAACAATCAACCCATCATCTTTTACCTTTACCTTTTATATTCTCCCTTGTTCTTCTTCTTCCTCGTTCTTCGTTCGTTCTTCTTCATTGCAGGGCGGCAAACCTCGAGGCCCTAGGGGCGATCAGGTCGACCTAGGGCAGCCCATAGCCGCCGCGCGCCCTGACGGGGTCCCTCCCGGGCGTGTGGGGTTTCGGGTCTACAAAAGCGCCCGCCGGATTGCTTGCGTACCGCGCTTCCGGCACGTCTCCTTTGACGTGAGCTGCGGCGCATCATCCCCGGCGTCTAGGGTACACGGTGACGTGTTCGTGTGCGAACATAATTATTCCCATGTTATCCAGCCTTGAAACAACCCATGTCCTCCTAGGAGCCCCACAAGGTGCAAAAAACATACGAAGGCACACTCCAATATTTATTTTTATCATTTAAAACATATAAAATGATTAATTATGCATGAATTAGAAAGGTATAGATATGCTAAGTACTAAAGTTTTCCTAGAAAGGTAGTGCTGGACTGTTTACTTATGTAGGAAAAACACGTCAATCAACTCTATTTCTAAGTTTTAGTAATAACAACATCGACGTGATAAAAACCATATTCTTAAACAGTGGATTCAGAACCTAGGGATGAAAAAAAGGTTTGAACATATGAAACTTCCATATATGTTCACTTCTCAAGCCACGTCAGTATAAGCTCTTTTGTCATGCAATACTCACCGAGAGTACATTATAAATTTTGGTAATTGATTTCACATTACATAGATTGATGGCATCATATTTCTATCTCGATATTTTTGAAAATAACTTAGCAATCACACAACATTCTGATTTTACAGTGAATGATCGTTTGGATGCAACGCATGTTTTGTAGGCAAGAAATCTTGCACACGAAGTTCAAGTCAAATAAAATGTTATGCTTTCACTCACAAAATCATTTGATTTTGTGTCATGTGTCGTATGAAAATTTTAGCCTTGTAAGACCATTGTTGTACACATACATTGGAATCAGGAGTAGTTCATAAGAAACTATTTTTCCAGAGTGAGTTTTTCTTCACAGAGGTATAAGTATCCAGCTATATTCTAACAAATGAACTGCAGGTCATTTGAACTTCCACCAAATCAGAATCTTAAATTCCGAATATTTGTTGTTGTCGTGGGCTCGTGGCCGAGAGAACATTTGTGCAGTTCAAACAATCCCATCGGAAAGCTGGCACATTGTTTACTTCAATTTCCCAAGAACACTATCAAGCTAATCCGCATAGAGCAGTGCTATACAGACGACATTTCTTGGACGAATTTTGCAGATGTAGCAGATCGAACAATCAGTGAGGTGGACTGAAAGTGCAGCGACCGGTGGAAGTTGCATCATGCGATTTTTGTACAAGGAATCATCGTGTGTACAGTAGTATCGATCTGCATAACTAGCTTATGTTGTATAGATTCAAGAAATAAACTCGTGTATGTAATACTGCTTCTGGCTTTTGAAAAATGAAGAGCTATCAATGTTGACTGGAAAGTAAATATATCGAAGGACTTGAAGTGTTTCTTATATACTCCCTCCGTTCCTAAATATTTGTCTTTCTAGAGATTTCAACAAATGACTACATACGGAGCAAAATGAGTGAATTAACACTCTAAAATATGTCTATATACATCCGTATGTGGTATTCCATTTAAAATCTCTAAAAAGACAAATATTTAGGAACGGAGGGAGTATATTATAGTTAAGACTTGCAGATAGTGTAGTCCTTTAAAAATACTTTCAGAAAGTTATTTCTTGGGCACATATTGCTAACCACTTTTTTGTGGATAGTCCATAAACCAAAGGGAAATGCCCTTTGGTTCATGAGTGTATATACACTCTATATGGGAATATAGTTTTTTGCAAAAGAAGTCAAAATTTATAGAACTTTTTTCTGAATAAACTTGACTTTTTTGCACTAGTATATACATTTTCGCGAAGGAAAAATTCCCGTTGACTTCTGGGAAAAATATTTCTATATACAAGTTACTTCTCACACCTATTTGACCTTATATTTTTTACTTTTTGCTCTGAAGTCAACAGGGGTTTCTTCTTTGTAGATTTTTTTACAAGTACAATAGAAGGTCAAGTTTAAATTTTTAATCAGATTTTTTGATATTTTTAATTACTCTTTGTTTTGCATGTAAGGTGTATATACAGGAACCAAACGTCCATATCTGTAAACCAAGTGGATACACAATAGGTTTTTTTAGGGAACAAAATATTTTTTTCTGAAATGGGTAAAAACTACAAGCAATGGCCCAACCCAGCCCACCTCTCCTCTTCTGGTGTCCATTGTGCCTCTGCCCAAGGCATCCATCAACCTCTGCCCACTGACGCCGCATCTTGCTAGCTCCGCCGACGAACCACCGGCGCCCACCCTCCGGTCGTGCGCTCTGGCAGGTAGGACGGTCGCGGCGCGCACAACGGCGAGATGGGGTGGAGGCTTTCTCTTACAGCTCGTCCACTACAGCTGCTTCCTTCCTTCATGCCGCGGAGGCTTTAAGAAATCCCGAGCTGAAAGGTACATCGCGTGAGCAATCCATGTTATCATCCCCCGAATCTCACGTGCCCAACCATTTCTTTCGTGGCTTCAGATTAAGCATCAGTGTCGTTTAAGCGATTTCAGCATTTATTTTTAGTTATGCAGGAAAACAGTACACCGAGTCGTTCTTGGTTCATGGTCTTTACGGATTGCAGTATCAGACGGCGGCATCAGAATTCAGGCGTGTTCCTCTGGAGCCCCAGCCATGATGATGGTCTTGAAAACCTGACATCAACACTAAGCAAGTTGGCATCGGCAATCTGCTGCGAACCAGAATTGAATGTGTTTGGCGTCAGTTAGCAGCAAATGTTCAGAACTCCCCACACTCAAAAGGCTTAACACTAGGCAGTAACATGAAGTGCTAGCAGAGATGAAGCAACCATGTTAACTTCCAGGATATTATCAGCGGATCCTAGTGATGCAACAGAGTTGTGGGACGGAAGATAAACATTGTTCAACCATATTTGAACAAGCAAGAGACCTTAGTTATAGTCAGGCTTGTTTCAACACCACAGACTTTGTTATGTTCTACCATCTACATGATGAAAGTGAAAAGAAGGCTTGTTTCAACAGCACAGACTTTGTTATTATCTACACAGAAATTACAATGGTGTACACATAGTGTTGGAGTCACTCCTGCCTCCTGTATGAAATTCTAGTACATATTGTTTTTAGGAAGAAAAAAAATGAAATACTAGTTGCAGTCGCAGAGGGCCTCCGCAAAGAGAGGAGAAGTAATGCCATCCTCCGCTGCTGGTTGATCTGTCGGCCCACAGCGTGCGTCCTCTGCTTCTTCCTCTAGTCTCCGTCGTCGGTGCAGGCAAATCTCGCCCCCTCTTCTCCACGCCTCCGCCGTTGAAGCGCCGCCCCCGGCGTGCGCTATTCCTGGCGACGAGGACGGCGGTTGCCTCAGGCCGCGGCGCCAACCTTCCTCTCCGCCCTCCGCGCTCTGCATGCCGAGGAGGATGGCAGCATGATGGGGGCAGATCGACCATTGCCTGCTTCAGAGACTCCCACCTGCAGGTACGTCGATGCATCGCATGTTATCACCGGATTTAATGCGGGAAAAGTTACTTAGACACAAGGAAGATTGATTATATACCAGGGCACTCAGCCGTTTACTGATTCATTGTATTCTGGATTTTCATGACGCCTCATCAATAACCAATGTCCTTACATGGGAGAGAGGAGAGCAAGTGGAAATACTCCCCACCTCCTTTGCATCGTCTTTCCAACTCCGGGCTGCCATCTATGCTTAAGGATTCGAGAGCTGGCAACCGCTCCAGGAGACCATGCGGGAATTTCTCCACAGCTGGACAACCCCAAATCTCCAATTGCCTAAGAGAAGTGAGGCCACACATCCCATCAGGCAGCGCTTTCAGGCTGCTGCAGTTC
This sequence comes from Aegilops longissima, assembly GCA_021605205.1. Classification (NCBI taxonomy): domain Eukaryota; kingdom Viridiplantae; phylum Streptophyta; class Magnoliopsida; order Poales; family Poaceae; genus Aegilops; species Aegilops longissima. The sequence goes on along the minus strand of CM038682.1, from coordinate 3,803,954 downwards.
CTCACATAGAGACTCCTCAGCTTGGCAAGATTTCCAAGGTTTGGAGGCAGTGCAACCACACTTTGGCAGTCTTCAATCCACAACTTCTCCGGGGACAACGGAAGGGTTTCCTCCTCACACGATGAAGTGTTACCCTCCAGGTTGTCACAATTTCTGATCCACAGAAAGCTGAGGCGATCCATGCACCGGAGCTCCTCTGTTGGCCAGCGGACAAGATTGCTGCAATGGCTAATCGTCAGATCTTCCATGAACGAAAAGCATTTCCAAACCATACGTTGTGATCTGGACAATCTGGAGCTTGTGACTAAGCTGTTGGGGCCTTCCAGATACAAACGCTTAAATTTTTCAAGAGGCATTTGACTTTGGCTTCGTTGGGCTTCTAGAGGCAACATGGGTATGTCTTCGAGAGACCCAAGAGTTAACATGACAAGAAATGGCCAATTACCCAAACAGACGTTCATAAAACCTAAACTAACTGCAGTACTGTGAACTCCAACTATTTTCAAGTCGTTGATGATGGGGATCACTGGAATACTTGCAAGCTTGGGGCAATTTGTGATCTCTAGCTCTTCATGCATCGGGAATGTTACCAGGTTATCACTAGGCTCTCCCACACTATTTTGTGCCCAAATCTCCAGGCTTGGTAACTCAATCAACTCCATCCTCTTCAACCTTTGGAAAATTTGCAGAGGGGTAATGCTTCCGTCGGCTTCCACACCAAGGTTATTGCATAACGTTGTCAGGTTATCCATCTTCCGCAAGACCAAAATCTCTAGAGAGACTGAGAGCCATATTATAGGGATACTCTTACATTTTGGGCAATTAGACATTTTGAGTTCTCTCAAGCAGTCAAACATCCAATGCGACATTTCTAGGCCACTATATCCACGTATCTCCAACTTTTGGATATTACTATGAGGTTCTAAACATTGAAGCACTTCTTCCACATTGCAGGCCATATCTCTAGGCCCATCACCTATTTCTTGGTCCCAAGAGAACAACAACTCACTTAGATTTTCCTTCTGATTGAGGTTGGCTTCTTTTGCATTCTCGCCACTCTTTATCTTGTCCAAATTCAGTAGTTCCAACCTATTGCTAAGGCATTGCAGGTCTTTGAGCTGCTCTATTCCAAGGCCATCTCCAGTATCAACAATAAATGTTGTTAATATCTGAAGGTTGTTCAATAGACCAATGTTTGGAGACATACTTTTGAGACTCTCACAACCAGAAAGGTAAAGATAGATGAGCTTTCTCAATCTTGTCATGTCTTCTGGTAACTGTTGCAACTTCTTGCAATCTATGAGCCTTAGTGTTTGCAGGTTATACAACATACATACTGAATCTGGCAACCTAACAATGTAAGACCCAGAGAGGTCAAGATACCGTAAATGTTTTCCATTTATGGCCTTGAAAATGACAATTGGAGAAGGGGAGCAATGCAGTGCTCTTAGGGATGCAAATACTTGTTGCAATTCCTTAATATCCTTGTGCGATCTACTCGAAAAATTATAATTATAATCCTGCCATGATTCTGAAGGAGCTAACAAAGTGCGAAGGTAGGTTCTGCCTTTGCATAACCCACTGATTCGTTGCAACTCATCCTTTGTCATTTGCACATGACAAACATCTATTGACAATGCTTTCTGTTGAGTAAATTCTTCTATACCAGCACATTCATCCGTGACATATGTTGCCAGCTCATGCATTAAGTCATGCATTTTACATACAATTGTCTCATAATTTGTGTCATCCCAATAGACAGCAGATTTGACTATCACTTTCTTATCTTGGAGGAAGGACCTCTAAACCAACTCATTGAAAATGAATTCTCCTTTCTTTATTAAATCCATTGTCCCCTCTTCTTGAATAAAGCCATTTGCCATCCATAGTTGGATCAACCTATCCTTCTCCATTTCATAATCCTTGGGAAAAACTGCACAAAATGCAAAACATCGCTTCATTTCAGATGACAGGTCTTTGTAGCTTAACTTCAGTATGGGCATGACCTCATATTTGCCTCCATCATTATCCCCAATTTTACTTTCTTCAATGGCCTTCCATTCCTGTACCTTTTGCTTTGAACTCAGCAATCCACCCATTGTCTTGAGAGAAAGAGGCAACCCCCCACATTTATTGACAATACACTTTCAGATGGTGACCAACTCTGGTCGCTCATCTACACCATTGCTAAATGCTTTTCTCGAAAACAATTCCCATGAGTCTTCTTCACTCAAAAATACTAGCTCGTGGGGCTTCATAGTGCACATTATAGAGGCCACTTGTTTACTTCGACATGTAACCACTATAACACTTCATGGTCCACCAATAGAACACAATAGTGGCTTCAACTCATCCTCCCATATTCTCTTATCTTCATTCCATACATCATCGAGAACAAGTAAAAACCTTTTCTGGCCAATGACTTCATCAAGTTTCTTCTACAATAGTTCGATGTTGCCAGTCATGGGAGAACTTCCATTTGTGGACAATTCAATTATGGATTTGAAAAGAGCAATAACATCAAAATTTTCAGACACGCAGTGCCACATCTTCAACTGGAAATGTTCCTGGACCTCTTGTTCATTATACACCATCTGAGCAAGAGTTGTCTTGCCAAGACCATCCATCCCAAAGATGGGCAACACCTGCACCTTCTGCTGATCTTGTTGGTCCAACAGTTGCTTCGCCACCATCATCTTATCATCATCTCTTGCAAATATTTTGGTACAATCATCTGCTCCCTTGCTCAGCTCCCCCGCGCCAGAGCTCCCCTCCTCTGCTCCCCGCAAAGCTCTCACGCGCGTCGCCGGAGCTCCTTCTCCCCACGCCGCCGCCGTGTTACTTCCCCTCCTCGTTCCCAATAGCGAATCACGGCAAGAAGGAAGGCTTGGTTTTTTTTTTCAATCTGTTATCCGACGGCATACTTCCCCGAGGCCGGCGAGCCGGAGCTGCCCCTGCATGTCGTCGGCCACCTCCTCGCTGGCTGGATGCCGTTGACCATGGAGCCGGTCTTCTCCAAGCGCGCGCCGCCGAGACGCCGAGGCCGAGGCACGGAGCTCCAAGCCATCAAGGCCGCGTACGCCGCCGAGTCAGCCAAGCGCCACCGCCTCCCCGACTGGTCCAGGACACCCGCCCTCGCCCACGTCTGCCCACGACCCAACCCAGTCCCCGCGGCCGCGTGCGCCTCCTCGCCGTCGTGGTCCTCTCGCCCCCACTTGCCACGGTGCGGCTTCCCCCTCCGAAATGCTTCTTTTGAGTACAAATAGCTATCACATTTAGTCTATCTTGAAGATTGGGACCTTCTTTAGCAGGTCAGCGAGGGTACTCCAAGAAAATTTTGAAGAGGCGCACGCTCTTGCCTCAATTCTTTTTATGACGCAGCGGACCAAATGAGAACTCAATTCAGTATCGAATATGGAGGTAGAGCAGGCAAATTCAGCCAATAAAAGAACCTAGAAAGTTAAAAAATTGCTGTTTGCAAACCAGATGGCACATCCTCACTTACTTCCTAGCAATGGGGCTACGTGAAATGGGAGCACAAAATAATATGTTTTTGATTATTTTTTGAGGAAAATCCGTATTTAGAAATAGAAAAAAATACAGCAAGTAATGACCTAGCTTGGCCAGCCCGCTAATCCCAGAGGGCTTCAACCCACCACACTTCTTCTCCTGGTGGGTCTATTGGGCCTCTGCCCATGCCGTCCATCCCACCGTCGAAGCGCCGCCGCACCCCCGCCCCTTCCCCTACCCACCCCGCGTGCGCTCTGTCGGAGAGGATTGCAGGCAGTTGCCCACAGGTCGCGGCGCGCACGGCGGCCGGATGGTGGCGGACGGGAGAGGCGAGGAGGCTTCCTCGACCATTGCTCCTTTCATGCTGCGGAGGATTTCAGTTTCAGAGATCCCAACCTGCAGCTGCAGGTGCGCGGAACCATCCTACTCTCTCTGTTCGGAAATACTTGTCGGAGAGATAGATGTATCTAGATGTATTTTAGTTCTTCGTACATCCATCTTTATTCATTTTTATGATAAGTATTTCCGTACGGAGGGAGTACGTGTTAGCACTCATGTCATCAATCTGTAGTCCATCGAATTTGATGTCGGGAAGTTAGCCGACCCGGAAATTTTACCAGGGATCTCGTGCGTATACCAAATTGGTATCCAAGTTATCCTCACAGCTACCAACCAAGTTGCTGTCTATTCTGAATAAACAATTTCGTCATTTCTTCAGCCATTAGATCGGAAGCAAATACACATAAATTCCATGTTTCTTCGTGGCTTCAGATTAAGTAGCTGTGTCATTTGAGCAGTTTCGACATCTGTTTATGAAGGAGGACAGAGTGCCCTGTGCTCGGTTTATTTCGATCAATGCTGGGGATAAATTCAGCAGAGAACCTGATCGAGACCGAACGTACGTACCTTCCGAATGGACCGATCACTTTGATGATGCTTGGAGACGACGAAGAAGAATTGTTGTCGCCCTGCCTGCGTAAGAAGGTTGTCAGATAAGTAATCAGATTGATTATGAGGGTGGTGGTTTATGCTATGCAAGAGGAAAATACAAGGTCGTGGTCAGATTCTCCTTTTACCTGAAACACACCGGGCCATTCATGGTCTCTACGGATCTGCAGTATCAGGTGGTGGCATCTGTTATGTCCGGCCTGTCATATGGAAGGCCCATCGGACAATCTTAGCCCAAAAGTTATCTTAGGTTAATTCGTGTGCAAGTTATCTAGGTTATAAATATAAGTTGTAAGACTCTTTTCTGATCAAGCAATAAGAAGAATATTATGTCCTATTGCCCGGCTCCCTGAGGAGCTGGAAACCCTAGCCGCCAACAGCCCTAACCGCCGCCGCCCTTCTCCTAGCTCAAGACGGCGCCCTGCCGCCGGCACGCCCGTTCCTCGCCACGTCCCCCTCCATCCTTCCCTTACCGCCTACGCCTTAGACCTGGTAGAGTACTTGATTCTACCAGCATCAGAGTTCAGGCATACATACATGGGTGTTCCTCTGCCCCAGCCATGGTCTTGAAAGCCTGTCCGAATTCCAAATTTCCAACTTTTGCAGACAGGAAATCATTGGCAAGTTGGCATCGGCAATTTGCTGCAAACCAGAATTGGACATGCTTGGCGTCAGTTAGTAGCAAATGTTCAGAACCACCCACACATGCACAGTCATAAGCAGTTACAGAAAGTAGTAGAGATGAAGCAAGCAACAATATTTACTTCCGCCTATATTATGAGCGGATCCTAGCAATGCAAAAGAGTTGTGGGATCCATGAGACGGAAGATAAACGTCGTTCAACCATATATGAACAAGCAAGAGACATGGATGGGGCGTAATTGAGCATCTCGGATATAGCCAGGCCTTGAACCATTTGCTGGCGGTGGGTCGAATGGGCTTCTGCTGCCCACGGTGTGTATCCTCTCTTCTCCGTCGGTGCAGAGGGCAGAGAGGCACGGAAGTGGCTGGCTGGATCTGGTGAGGAAGGAGCAGAGGGTAAGTAGTACAGAGATTCCGACCTGCAGGTTAGACCAAAATAGTATTCAAGGTCTGACAGGACTTGGAAGTAAGGCTTCGGATTAAGTAAGTGGCAGTGTCATTGAAGCAATTTCGGTATTTATTTGTGCAGGAGAACAGGGCGCACTCTGCTCGGTTGATTTGAGCACCTGCTGGGGGTGTATAATTTGAGCAGAGACGGAGCACACCTTCCAAATACAAATAATCAGTCGTTTGATTGATTATTCGAGAAAGTTAAATTACAGTCGACTAGACGTTAAGAATAAATCCGCATGATCCGCTATTTCCCGTTTTCCTCTCGATCCACTTCTCCCGTGAGAAGTTCCCGTTTTTCTGCTTTTTCCTCTCGATCAACTTCCCGCATTTTTCTGGCACGGTAAAATAAAAATTTGGAGGAAGCAGGAGTCAATCCCCACACCTCGTGATAGATAACTAAGGTAGGTAACCAACTGGCTTATAATTAGCTTGTGTTTACAAGTAAGTCAGTAATCTTTTGTACATGTCTATAATGCGAGGTGAAAAATAAACCTTTTTCTTTCTTTTCCTTTTTTACACTATTTTTTCTTACCATTTTGGCATTTGTTTTCTTATTCTTTTCTAGTCCGATGACTTATCTACACTTGTACCTCTTATGAGATAACTCTACTAGCCAACCACCTCATGTACGTTCCCTCTTCTTGAACAAATGAAAGTAAATAGGCTATTTAACATGTCTCCTCTTCTAGGTTTGCACAAAAGTTACTGCAATGTCCGATCTTTTCCGCACTTAAGTAGATTATTTTTACCAACTAGTCTCAAGTTGATGACACTGAGGTAATTTTGGCGAGATGGAGGGGGGTGATGAAATCGATTTTGTGTGTGTATATAGCATGGTAACTCACACATCATAGACCTAATAATTTATGTACCTCCTGGTAACCCTGGTAACTTTGGCGATTGGGGGAGTTGATGAAATATCCACCTCGTAAGCTTATTGGAATAGCATGGTAACTCACACGTTGTAGATCTGATAACTTATTATACCCCAGTATGAAAAAAGTTCATTTTACTGCCATGAATAAAGTGGGATCTATTTTTGGCTTCTTTTACCCCCAAACAAACCCAAACCGGTCAAAACACCCCCTGGCTGGTTTTTCTCCTCCCTCTGCTGATGTGGCACTAGTAAAATGGACTTTTTCCCCCGGTATTGGCGGGACGGGGGGTTAACGAGATATCCCCCGGTAACTTTTGTGGAAATAGCATGGTAACTCACACATTGCAAACCTGATAAGTGTTGTGACACGGTCCTGATAACTTTTGGCTAGGGGAGTGATGAAATATACCCACGATAACTTTTATGTTAATAACATGGTAACTCACATGTTGCAGACCTGATAACTTATGTACCCCGGTCTTGGTAACTTTGGTGACCGGGAGCGGGGGGTGATGAAATATCCTCCGTTAACTTTCGTGTGAATAACATGGTAACTCAAATTTCATAGACCTGATAACTTATGTACCCCGGTCCTAAAAACTTTGTCGACGAGGATGGGGGTGGGGGAGTGGTTGAAACATACCACGGTAACTTCTGTGCAAATAACATGATAACTCAAACATGGCAGACCTGATAACTTATGTACCCCAGTCCTGATAAACCTGGTCGGCGAGGGTGGGGGTGGGGCAAGTCGCTGAAACATGCCACGGTAACTTCTGTGCAAATAACATGATAGCTCATACATGGTAGACCTGATAACTTTGTCGGAGGGGTCGGGTTGGGGGTGTTGTTGAAACGTACGACGATAACTTCTATGCAAATAACATGATAACTCACACATCGTAAACTTGATAAATTATGTACCAGTCCTGGTAACTTTGTCGGAGGGGCCGGAGTGGGGGATTCGTTGAAACATAACACGATAACTTCTATGCAAATAATATGATAACTCACACATCATAGACATTAAATTATGTACCCAGTCCTGGTAACTTTGTCGGTGGGTTGGGGTTGGGGGGAGTCATTGAAACATACCACGACAATTCTATGCAAAAAACATGATAAGTCACACATCGTAGAAATGATAAATTATGTACCCAATCTTGATAACTTTATCGGCGGGGGTAGGGTGGGAGGAGTTGTTGAATCATACAACGATAACTCTTATGCAAATAACACGATAACTCACACATCGCGGACTTGATAATTTATGTACCCGACCCTGGTAAATGTGGCGACTTTGGCGAGGGGTGGGGAGGGGGGCAACCTCGGTAATTTATATGTAAATAGCTTGTTAATAGACACATACTAAGCTGATAACTCACATACAAACGCCATTATAATTTTTGACCTGAATTTTTTTGTTGAAAAATATACACCCGGTAATTTCTATGTAAAAAGCATGATAATGTATACATCACAGATTTGATAACTAATATCTTACGTTTTAAACACCATGGTATCTTTCATCCAGGGGAAAAAAGATTTTTTAAACATTTTCATCGGTAATTTATGTGTTAAATTACCATACTTCCTCATGCCTTAACCTTCTCGTACTGTAGTTATCAGCCTTATCATGGTATAGTTATCATGTTGCTCATGCCATAGTTATCACGCTGGTCATGCCAAAGTTACCAAACCAAACTTTATTTTTTTCTAATATGACAGAAATAAGAAAGGTTCAAATAATATTGTTTATCCACAATAGACAACAATAAAGGTGGCTTAGTTGGTTATTAGGCTCAATAGGTATTGCATAGACCTAGGTTTGAATCCTCTTTCAAGCACTTTTATTTTATTTTCATATTATATGCGGTGAAAAACCAGAAAAAACCACTAGCAATTTACCACGGTTTTTGAGAGAAGGAAAAAAATCAGTAAAAAACGAGCGTGGGAAGTTAGCGACCACGTAGGCTAGTCGTGTGGATCTGTCGCTAACAACCAGTCGACTGGTCGTTAGCACAGTCCCTTGATTATTTACCAGGGCACTCAGGTGCAAGTCACTATCTAGTCTGAATAAGCAATTTCTCCAACCAGTACAATAGAGAGGAAGCAAATGCAAATTCAGATATGCTCAAACCATTTTATTCTCGGCTGCTTGAGATTAAGTACTAGTGTCGTCATTTAAGCAATTTTGGCTTGCATTTATTTATGCAGAAGGAGAACAAAGTATATGGTGCTTGGTTTATTTATGCCTCGTGTTTGTACTAACTCAGTCTGTGGGCAAGAAGAAAAAATGGGAACGAAGAACTGAAATGTTTGCAAGATGCCTAACAATACAAGGTTATGACTTGCAAACACATTGGAATCGGGTATGTGGTAGAAAATGGCAGGAGCTACTACTTACATGTGGTAGAAATATACTAGAGGCACACCTGCTTCTGCTGTACAGATTATAGCAACGAGCTCGTGTATGGAATATTACTACCGCTGGTCGACACAAAAGAGAAGTAATGACCATTGGGCCTGCTAATCCCAGAGGGAGGGCTTCGATCCCACGGCGCGCATCCGCTGCTCCTTCCGCTCGTGTCCGTCAGCCGGCGGTTGCCTGAGGTCGCCCCATAGCAGCCTAGGAGGCCCCCTTCCATCAGCGCAGCAGAGGGGCAGCTGCCGAGGAGGACGACAACTGCCCCTCACGTCGTGGCGCACAGCGACACAGCGACAAGATGCGGGCGGAATCGGATGGACCATTGCTTCCTTCATGTGGTGGGGGCTTGCTGAGATTCCCACCTGCGATGTTATCACCAAATTCGATTCATCGCCTTAGCTTTGCATGTTACCACCAAATTCGATGTGAGAAAGGTTTATTTAGACAGAAGGGAGATTAATTATTTACTAGGGCACTCTTGTGTATACCGGTTTACTTTGCAGCAGCTTGGATTTTCATGACGCCTCATCAATAACCAATATCCTTACGTGGGACAGAGGAGAGCAAGTGGGAATACTCCCCACCTTCTCTGCATCGTCTTTCCAACTTTGGGCGCAGCCAGTTATGTACTCCCTCTGTTGCGTATTATTTATCGTTGATCCTTCACAGTTCACCTTCTGTCACGTTCATTCTTTTTGACTTTCCAACTTTAGCCCTCCTTCCCGCTGTCAGGCTGCCGAGGAGGACGACAATTGCACCTCACACCCCGGCGCAGAGCGACAAGATGGGGCGGAAGCGGATCGACCATTGCTTCCTTCATGTGGTGGAGGCTTTCTGAGATTCCCACCTTCAGGGCACTCTTGTGTATGCCGATTTACTTCGCAGCTCTTCTGGATTTTCATGACGCCAACATCAACCAATGTATCTATGTGGGATAGAGGAGAGCAAGTGGAAATACTCCCCACCTTCTCTGCATCGTCCTTCCAACCAGCGGCAGCCATCTATTCTTAAGTATTCGAGGTCTAGCAACCCTCCAAGAGGCCATGTGGAATTCCTCCAAAGCTGGACAATGCAAAATCAACAAATGCCTAAGAGAAGCGAGGCCACACATCTCATGCAGCGCTTTCAGGCTGCGGCAGTTACTCACATAGAGACTTCTCAGCTTGGCAAGATTTCCAAGGTTCGGAGGCAGCTTGGTCAGGCTTCCGCAATATGAAATACTCAAATATTCCAGGGATAGCGGAAGGGTCTCCTCAGACGATGAGGTGTTCACCTCCAGGTTTTCACAATTTTCGATATACAGATGGCGGAGGCGATCCATGCACCGGAGCTCCTCTTTGGCCAGGAGAAAAGATCATTGCATTTGCTAATCTTTAGATATCTCACGAACTAAAAGCATTTCCAAACCAAAAGGTGTGATCCGGACAATCCAACCAAGCTGTTGGGCCCTTTCAGTGTCACCACTCAAGTTTTTAAGAGGTATTTGACTTTGACTTTGCTGGGCGTCTAGAGGCAACATGCATACGTCTTGTAGAGACCCAAGAGTTAACTTGACGAGGAATGGCCAGGAGCCCAAACGGATGCCCATGAAAACTAAACGGACTGCAGATCTGGCAACCCCAACTACTCTCAACTTGCTGATAACGGGGTTCTGGAATACTTGCAAGCCTGGGGCAACATTCGATCTCTAGCTCTTCAAGCACCGGAGCGTTACCAAGCTATCACTAGGTTCTCCCACACTATTTTCTGCCCATATCTGCAGCCTTGGTAGCTTAATCAACATCATCCTCTTCAACATTGGGAATATTTGAAGAGGGATACTATGTCCAGATTCCACACCAAGGTTATTACATAATGTTGTCAAGTTATCCATCTTCTCTAAGGACAAAATCTCTAGAGAGACCGAGAGCCATACTACAGGTATACTCTTGCATCTTGAGCAGTTGGAAATTTTGAGTTCTCTCAAACAGTTAAACATCTGAGGCTTTCTCATCCACGGTGATATTTCCAGACCGCCATATCCACATATCTCCAATTTCTTGATATTACTATTAGGTTCTAAACATTGGAGCACTTCTTCCACATCTTTAGTCTGATCATCTATTTCTTGGTCCCACAAGAACAACAACTCACTTAGATTTTCCTTCTGACTGAGATTGGCTTCTTTTGCATTCTCACCACTCTTTATCTTGCTCAAATTCAACAGTTCCAACCTATTGCTAAGGTTTTGCAAGTCTTTGAGTTGCTCTATTCCAAGGCCATCTCCATTATCAACAACAAATGTTGTTAAAATCTGAAGGTTGTTCAGAGACCAAAGTTCGGAGACATACTTTCAAGACGACCACAACCAGAAAGATGAAGATGGATGAGCTTTCTCAATCTTGCAATGTCTTTTGGTAATTGCCGCAGCTCCGGCAATCTCGAGCCTCAATGTTTGCAAGTTATACAGCACACATATTGATTCTGGCAACTCTGTCATTTTAGAATCAGAGAGGTCAAGATACTGTAGATGCTTCACATTTATGACCTTGCAATTGACAATTGAAGAATGGGTGCAGTGCAATGCTCTTAGTGATGCCGCTACCTCTAGCAACTCTTTAAAATCCTTGTGTGATCCTGAAGGAGCTAACAAAGTGCGGAGGTTTGTTCTGCCTTTGCATAACCCACTGATGTGTTCCAATTCATCCTTTGATATTTGCATGTGACAAACATCTTTTAGCAATGCTTTCTGTTGAGTCAGTTCTTCAATACTTGCACATTCATTTGTGACATCTTTTGCGAGATCATGCATTAAATCATGCATTTTACAGTTAATAGTCACATAACTTTTTGTACCATAATAACTGTGTGTGCACTCTTGCTTATCTTGGAGGAAGGACCTTCAAAATAGCTCATCGAAAATGAATTCTCCTCTCAGTGTTAAGTCCATCGTTCCCTTTCCTTGAATAAAACCATTTGCTATCCATAACTGGATTAACTTGTCCTTGTCCATCTCATAGTCCTTGGGGAAAACTGCTAAGAACGCAAAACATGGCTTCATTTCAGATGATAGGTGTGTATAGCTCAACTTTAGGATGGACATGATCCCATCTTTCCCTCTAACATTATCCCTAATATTACTTTCTTCGATGGCCTTCCATTCTTGTACTTGTTGATATGAACTTAGCAATCCACCCATTGTCTTGAGAGCAAGAGGCAGCCCCCTGCATTTGTTGACAATCGCCTGCCAATGCTGACCAACTCTTCTTGCTCCTGCTCTACACCATTGCTATATGCTTTCTTTGCAAATAATTCCCATGAATCTTGTTCACTCAGACATGCTAGCTTATGGGGTGGAAGGGTCTGCATTATAGTGGCCACTTTCTGGCTTCGAGTTGTGACGACTATTACGCTTCCGGTCCTCCAATAGAACACAAAAGAAGCTTCAGGACATCCTCCACTTCCTCTCATCTTCATTCCAAACATCATCAAGCACGAGAATAAACCTTTTGGCCAATGACTTGTTCAAGTCGCTTTTGCAATAGTTCAATGCTGCCAGGCAGGTCGCAACTTCCATTTGTAGCCAATTCAATGATGGATTTGACAATAGCAACGGCATCAAAGTTGTCGGACACGCAGTGCCACATATTCAACTGGAAATGCTGCTGGACCCTTGGTCATTATACAGCATCTTAGCAAGAGTCGTCTTGCCAAGACCTCCCATCCCAATGATGGGCAGCACCTGCACCCTCCGCTGATCCTGCTGGTCCAGCAGCAACTTCACCACCACCTCCTTGTCATCATCTCTTCCAAAGATCTGTGTAGTCTCGTCCAGCTTTGAATGCGTCTGCCGCCAAGGATGTTGCCGCTCCTCCCTATGGACAGAACTCTCCAAGCCAAACATGTTCATCTCCTTAACCAACTTATTGATCTTCTTGAGGACGTTCTTGAGTTTCCTGCTCATTTCAAAGCGGAAGAGCAGAGGGTTGTGGCGCGTGATGTAGCTGAGTGCCTTTCTGGTAGTGTACTTGCCAATCTTAGACTGGCGGCGTAGCGCCTCGTACTGGAACTCATCGAGCACGTTGTCGGCCTGGTAGGCAACGGTCTTGAGCTCCTTCATCCAGCTCTTGACATAGAGATTTTTTTCGCTCATCTCCTCTGCGTTGGCCAGCTTGCACTCGACGGCTAGTAGACGCCGCTCAAGTGTTTGGCGGTCATCGTCGAGGCCACACATGCGGGTCACCATCTCGACGAGTGCGTCTGCGGCCTTGCCAGCCACGCCACGCACTAGAGGGAGAAGCAGTGACTCTGCCATGATCTTGCAGATCGGAGGAATAGGAAACTGCTGCATATGAAAGAACAGAAAAGCAATTAGGCATTGACACAACACCGAACAACCTTCTTATCTTCTTATGGAGCCAGGAAAGATTGTGCCCCTAGATTCGAAGCATGGCTTACCACCTTGTAATCCTCTTTCTATTTTACTTTATTTCTTATAGTTCCATAATAGCTTAGTTTGTGTAGATCCTGTACGTACTTTTTGATATATATGCATAAAAATTTCATGGTTTGTATAGCTAATTAAAAAAAGAAGATGTAGAATCGATGAGCAAAATAAGGTAAGGATTGAGGAGAGCATTCACCTCAACGGAGCCCAAATTTGATCTTTGGTGTAAGAGCAACGATACCGCTGCTTGTTCGTCGCCAGCCCTGTGCAGATCTCACGCGTCAAAGGCTGCTTGGTATGGGAATGGGAGGTTGCTGGAGAGAGAAAGAGGATCAAAGAATCCAAGAGTTGTATATTGACTGGTAGTTGTACCTACTGGTGGTATACGCCAACATTATAATTTTCTGCAACTTGCATATATAAACAGTTGTCTGTACAGTCATCACAAATGATTCCAACCGAATAATGTTCACGCCCTGGGCATCCATCATTTTATAACTTGCAGATAGGACAATGAGCGAAGAGATAAGAATAACATGCATGCAACTGCTGGGAAGACTGGTTCAGCATGGATGGACATTGTTTTCTATCTGCCACTTGTTCTATCGGCATGCTAGTGTTTGCTGAACTCTGTAACCTTCTTTGGGGTTCTATAGGCGTTTCTCTCCAGCTGCACAATGATGTATGGTATAAATCAATTTTATAGTCATCAGTGTTCTATCTTCTATGTGTCTTCACACTGTCTCACTTTCGCAGGTGAATCGATCTGGGTGTAGATCGTGGAGTCAAGATAGAGATGAAGGAGCTAAATGAATAGCCTTGTAGCACAAAACAGCTGGAAATTGCTCCGGAAGTTGACAGAAAATACGTAGGCCGGCTCCGACTTGCTGGAAAGGCACATGAAGCTTCCTAGAAACATTATACCATTGCACTTTGGTTACATTTTCTACGATGATGGCAGTGTGAATTCTAAATCCAATCCCTCCCAACCTGCTACCTCGTCTCTTAGCTACACTTCCTGCCAACTTTACGATTAGATTTAACTGATCGATAAGCTCCCCTCATCAACCACCCTCAGCCGGCCTGCATGGAAGAAGACATATTTGCTTAGCATCGAGTCCTGCCATCTTCAGCTCGTCAACCTAATCAGAGTGTGCAAAGTTTGAGGTTCATATGTTGTTTCATTTGAGAGAAACAAAAAATAAAAATCTTCTTGCTGTAAGTTAGTTGGAGAGTACGGATCTCAAAGCAAGGCTAGAGGGTTGAGGATAAGAGGTTCCATGTAGCCTGAGCTATATGGGAACATTCTGCCTCACTCTCATCAACCACTTCATTTGTCCACTTACAGTAGGATGACGGGACCATTCTCTGGCCGAGCTGTCCTTTAGACTGCCAGGAGCGAGCCGGGCTGGGACCCGACCGACGGCTGAACGGTCCGATAATCCTGGTCCGGCTTGGCTAGGCTCGGGCTCAGGCTGGACTGTGGCTCGCTGGAGTTTTCGCTGCCATGCACTGCCGCCGTCGGCGTGGGATACCTAAATGTTGGCTAACAAGCAGAGAAATTCAAATATAGAATAAGACTAACATCATAATACTATAAGAGGGTATAAGACTGATTGTTTATAGCTGAAGTATCTTACATGACAGATTGGAAAAGAGGGGACAGAGGGTTCTGCACATGAAAAGAGAACTCCTTACTCATCTTCCATTTTGGCATTTTTGCAATCACAAAGATACCATTGCATCATATTTCTTCAAAGAATCTATGCTTCCTTCAATTTCACCATGTTGTGAATCTTTGTTGCGTACAATGAGAAATGAAAGTAAATGTTATTCAATACACGAAGCACATCAGAATGATTTCCCTACACGTCCATATAATCATGAGATGGCCACTTGGTAACTCTTTCATAGGATAAAGGAACATAAAAGCATTGGATATATCTTAGTGAAAGATCATATCCATTGTCCAAACATTATTGTACATCTAGTCTACGCCCTATGTCTTGGAGATGGACTGATAGTCACAACCAACAATTTTTTGAATCTCATAGTCCAATACATTTTTTTCGAAAATCACAAACAGTTTTTGAATTTGCGAATATTTTTTTAAAATCACGAAAATGAAATTCATGAACATTTTTTGAAATTCATAAAAAATTTTATATTTTTATATTTTTTGAATTCGTGATCATTTTTTGAAATACATAATTTTTTTTAAATTTAAATATTTTTGAATTCATGAACACTCTTTGAAATTCTTGAACATTTTTCAAATTCGTGGACATTATTTGAATCGACGAACATTTTGTCAACTCTTTGGGAATTTTTAAAGTTGGTGTACATTTTTTTAATTAGCGATATTCTTTTTGAAATTCATGAAAATATATTTGTATTCATGAACATTTGTCCAATTTGTGAATACTTATAAAAAATTGGAATACTTTTGAAATCTAGGAACATTTTTAAACTCATCAACATTTTCTACAAAATTGAAATCCATGGAAAATTTTAAATTTGTGAATGTTTAAAAAAAGCCAGAACAATTTTCAAAATCATGAAAGAAAACTGATGTCCTGAAATTTAATTATCAAAGCAAAAAAAGGGGAAAAGAAAAACGAAAAAAGAAACAAAAAAGAAAAAAGGAAAGAGAACAACAAAAAACTGGTGCCCTGCCCGAGCACATGGGCGGCCCAAGAGCACGACGTGGAGAGCAGGCCGTGCGTCTCACCACACGCTAAATAGCCCCCGTTTTTTGCTATGGGAGCCAAACATGATTTTACATTACTAGGGAAAACCCTAACAGTAGCGCGAGTTTAATGCCTACTAGTAGCGCGGAGAACCGCGCTACTCGTAAGGCGCTACAACTAAAGGTTAGCAGTAGCGTGGGCGGGACCACGCTACTGCTATCTCGAGTTAGTAGTAGCGCTTTCTGCAATCATATCTACTGGTAATTAGTAGTAGTGCTTCTCCGGGCACGCGCTACTATTATTATTCCGTATTTTACTTATTTTTTATTTCATGTTGTATTCATACACATTAATAGAAGTTATCATACCACATCAATTTAGAGATTGTTTTTACATCATAATGAGTTAGGAGAAAGAACCGTGGACTAGTTTCAAGTGGATGGACATCCACTTGAAAGTAATCTGCGGTTTATGATAAGTATTTTCGTACGGAGGGAGTACGTGTTAGCACTCATGTCATCAATCTGTAGTCCATCGAATTTGATGTCGGGAAGTTAGCCGACCCGGAAATTTTACCAGGGATCTCGTGCGTATACCAAATTGGTATCCAAGTTATCCTCACAGCTACCAACCAAGTTGCTGTCTATTCTGAATAAACAATTTCGTCATTTCTTCAGCCATTAGATCGGAAGCAAATACACATAAATTCCATGTTTCTTCGTGGCTTCAGATTAAGTAGCTGTGTCATTTGAGCAGTTTCGACATCTGTTTATGAAGGAGGACAGAGTGCCCTGTGCTCGGTTTATTTCGATCAATGCTGGGGATAAATTCAGCAGAGAACCTGATCGAGACCGAACGTACGTACCTTCCGAATGGACCGATCACTTTGATGATGCTTGGAGACGACGAAGAAGAATTGTTGTCGCCCTGCCTGCGTAAGAAGGTTGTCAGATAAGTAATCAGATTGATTATGAGGGTGGTGGTTTATGCTATGCAAGAGGAAAATACAAGGTCGTGGTCAGATTCTCCTTTTACCTGAAACACACCGGGCCATTCATGGTCTCTACGGATCTGCAGTATCAGGTGGTGGCATCTGTTATGTCCGGCCTGTCATATGGAAGGCCCATCGGACAATCTTAGCCTAAAAGTTATCTTAGGTTAATTCGTGTGCAAGTTATCTAGGTTATAAATATAAGTTGTAAGACTCTTTTCTGATCAAGCAATAAGAAGAATATTATGTCCTATTGCCCGGCTCCCTGAGGAGCCGGAAACCCTAGCCGCCAACAGCCCTAACCGCCGCGCCTTCTCCTAGCTCATGACGGCGCGCCTGCCGCCGCACGCCCGTTCCTCGCCACGTCCCCCTCCATCCTTCCCTTACCGCCTACGCCTTAGACCTGGTAGAGTACTTGATTCTACCAGCATCAGAGTTCAGGCATACATACATGGGTGTTCCTCTGCCCCAGCCATGGTCTTGAAAGCCTGTCCGAATTCCAAATTTCCAACTTTTGCAGACAGGAAATCATTGGCAAGTTGGCATCGGCAATTTGCTGCAAACCAGAATTGGACATGCTTGGCGTCAGTTAGTAGCAAATGTTCAGAACCACCCACACATGCACAGTCATAAGCAGTTACAGAAAGTAGTAGAGATGAAGCAAGCAACAATATTTACTTCCGCCTATATTATGAGCGGATCCTAGCAATGCAAAAGAGTTGTGGGATCCATGAGACGGAAGAT
The DNA here is from genome assembly GCA_021605205.1 of Aegilops longissima. Taxonomy (NCBI): domain Eukaryota; kingdom Viridiplantae; phylum Streptophyta; class Magnoliopsida; order Poales; family Poaceae; genus Aegilops; species Aegilops longissima. The sequence continues at coordinate 3,786,245 of CM038682.1, read as the reverse complement.
AAACGTCGTTCAACCATATATGAACAAGCAAGAGACATGGATGGGGCGTAATTGAGCATCTCGGATATAGCCAGGCCTTGAACCATTTGCTGGCGGTGGGTCGAATGGGCTTCTGCTGCCCACGGTGTGTATCCTCTCTTCTCCGTCGGTGCAGAGGGCAGAGAGGCACGGGAAGTGGCTGGCTGGATCTGGTGAGGAAGGAGCAGAGGGTAAGTAGTACAGAGATTCCGACCTGCAGGTTAGACCAAAATAGTATTCAAGGTCTGACAGGACTTGGAAGTAAGGCTTCGGATTAAGTAAGTGGCAGTGTCATTGAAGCAATTTCGGTATTTATTTGTGCAGGAGAACAGGGCGCACTCTGCTCGGTTGATTTGAGCACCTGCTGGGGGTGTATAATTTGAGCAGAGACGGAGCACACCTTCCAAATACAAATAATCAGTCGTTTGATTGATTATTCGAGAAAGTTAAATTACAGTCGACTAGACGTTAAGAATAAATCCGCATGATCCGCTATTTCCCGTTTTCCTCTCGATCCACTTCTCCCGTGAGAAGTTCCCGTTTTTCTGCTTTTTCCTCTCGATCAACTTCCCGCATTTTTCTGGCACGGTAAAATAAAAATTTGGAGGAAGCAGGAGTCAATCCCCACACCTCGTGATAGATAACTAAGGTAGGTAACCAACTGGCTTATAATTAGCTTGTGTTTACAAGTAAGTCAGTAATCTTTTGTACATGTCTATAATGCGAGGTGAAAAATAAACCTTTTTCTTTCTTTTCCTTTTTTACACTATTTTTTCTTACCATTTTGGCATTTGTTTTCTTATTCTTTTCTAGTCCGATGACTTATCTACACTTGTACCTCTTATGAGATAACTCTACTAGCCAACCACCTCATGTACGTTCCCTCTTCTTGAACAAATGAAAGTAAATAGGCTATTTAACATGTCTCCTCTTCTAGGTTTGCACAAAAGTTACTGCAATGTCCGATCTTTTCCGCACTTAAGTAGATTATTTTTACCAACTAGTCTCAAGTTGATGACACTGAGGTAATTTTGGCGAGATGGAGGGGGTGATGAAATCGATTTTGTGTGTGTATATAGCATGGTAACTCACACATCATAGACCTAATAATTTATGTACCTCCTGGTAACCCTGGTAACTTTGGCGATTGGGGGAGTTGATGAAATATCCACCTCGTAAGCTTATTGGAATAGCATGGTAACTCACACGTCGTAGATCTGATAACTTATTATACCCCAGTATGAAAACAGTTCATTTTACTTCCATGAATAAAGTGGGATCTATTTTTGGCTTCTTTTACCCCCAAACAAACCCAAACCGGTCAAAACACCCCCTGGCTGGTTTTTCTCCTCCCTCTGCTGATGTGGCACTAGTAAAATGGACTTTTTTCCCCGGTATTGGCGGGACGGGGGGTTAACGAGATATCCCCCGGTAACTTTTGTGGAAATAGCATGGTAACTCACACATTGCAAACCTGATAAGTGTTGTGACACGGTCCTGATAACTTTTGGCTAGGGGAGTGATGAAATATACCCACGGTAGCTTTTATGTTAATAACACGGTAACTCACACGTTGCAGACCTGATAACTTATGTACCCCCGGTCTTGGTAACTTTGGTGACCGGGAGCGGGGGGTGATGAAATATCCTCCGTTAACTTTCGTGTGAATAACATGGTAACTCAAATTTCATAGACCTGATAACTTATGTACCCCGGTCCTAAAAACTTTGTCGACGAGGATGGGGGTGGGGGAGTGGTTGAAACATACCACGGTAACTTCTGTGCAAATAACATGATAACTCAAACATGGCAGACCTGATAACTTATGTACCCCAGTCCGATAAACCTGGTCGGCGAGGGTGGGGTGGGGCAAGTCTGAAACATGCCACGGTAACTTCTGTGCAAATAACATGATAGCTCATACATGGTAGACCTGATAACTTTGTCGGAGGGGTCGGGTTGGGGGTGTTGTTGAAACGTACGACGATAACTTCTATGCAAATAACATGATAACTCACACATCGTAAACATGATAAATTATGTACCAGTCCTGGTAACTTTGTCGGAGGGGCCGGAGTGGGGGATTCGTTGAAACATAACACGATAACTTCTATGCAAATAATATGATAACTCACACATCATAGACATTAAATTATGTACCCAGTCCTGGTAACTTTGTCGGTGGGTTGGGGTTGGGGGGAGTCATTGAAACATACCACGACAACTTCTATGCAAATAACATGATAAGTCACACATCGTAGAAATGATAAATTATGTACCCAATCTTGATAACTTTATCGGCGGGGGTAGGGTGGGAGGAGTTGTTGAATCATACAACGATAACTTCTTATGCAAATAACACGATAACTCACACATCGCGGACTTGATAATTTATGTACCCGCCCTGGTAAATGTGGCGACTTTGGCGAGGGGGGGGGGGGGGCAACCTCGGTAATTTATATGTAAATAGCTTGTTAATAGACACATACTAAGCTGATAACTCACATACAAACGCCATTATAATTTTTGACCTGAATTTTTTGTTGAAAATATACACCGTAATTTCTATGTAAAAAGCATGATAATGTATACATCACAGATTTGATAACTAATATCTTACGTTTTAAATACCATGGTATCTTTCATCCAGGGGAAAAAAGATTTTTTAAACATTTTCATCGGTAATTTATGTGTTAAATTACCATACTTCCTCATGCCTTAACCTTCTCGTACTGTAGTTATCAGCCTTATCATGGTATAGTTATCATGTTGCTCATGCCATAGTTATCACGCTGGTCATGCCAAAGTTACCAAACCAAACTTTATTTTTTTCTAATATGACAGAAATAAGAAAGGTTCAAATAATATTGTTTATCCACAATAGACAACAATAAAGGTGGCTTAGTTGGTTATTAGGCTCAATAGGTATTGCATAGACCTAGGTTTGAATCCTCTTTCAAGCACTTTTATTTTATTTTCATATTATATGCGGTGAAAACCAGAAAAACCACTAGCAATTTACCACGGTTTTTGAGAGAAGGAAAAAATCAGTAAAAACGAGCGTGGGAAGTTAGCGACCACGTAGGCTAGTCGTGTGGATCTGTCGCTAACAACCAGTCGACTGGTCGTTAGCACAGTCCCTTGATTATTTACCAGGGCACTCAGGTGCAAGTCACTATCTAGTCTGAATAAGCAATTTCTCCAACCAGTACAATAGAGAGGAAGCAAATGCAAATTCAGATATGCTCAAACCATTTTATTCTCGGCTGCTTGAGATTAAGTACTAGTGTCGTCATTTAAGCAATTTTGGCTTGCATTTATTTATGCAGAAGGAGAACAAAGTATATGGTGCTTGGTTTATTTATGCCTCGTGTTTGTACTAACTCAGTCTGTGGGCAAGAAGAAAAATGGGAACGAAGAACTGAAATGTTTGCAAGATGCCTAACAATACAAGGTTATGACTTGCAAACACATTGGAATCGGGTATGTGGTAGAAAATGGCAGGAGCTACTACTTACATGTGGTAGAAATATACTAGAGGCACACCTGCTTCTGCTGTACAGATTATAGCAACGAGCTCGTGTATGGAATATTACTACCGCTGGTCGACACAAAAGAGAAGTAATGACCATTGGGCCTGCTAATCCCAGAGGGAGGGCTTCGATCCCACGGCGCGCATCCGCTGCTCCTTCCGCTCGTGTCCGTCAGCCGGCGGTTGCCTGAGGTCGCCCCATAGCAGCCTAGGAGGCCCCCTTCCATCAGCGCAGCAGAGGGGCAGCTGCCGAGGAGGACGACAACTGCCCCTCACGTCGTGGCGCGCACAGCGACACAGCGACAAGATGCGGGCGGAATCGGATGGACCATTGCTTCCTTCATGTGGTGGGGGCTTGCTGAGATTCCCACCTGCGATGTTATCACCAAATTCGATTCATCGCCTTAGCTTTGCATGTTACCACCAAATTCGATGTGAGAAAGGTTTATTTAGACAGAAGGGAGATTAATTATTTACTAGGGCACTCTTGTGTATACCGGTTTACTTTGCAGCAGCTTGGATTTTCATGACGCCTCATCAATAACCAATATCCTTACGTGGGACAGAGGAGAGCAAGTGGGAATACTCCCCACCTTCTCTGCATCGTCTTTCCAACTTTGGGCCGCAGCCAGTTATGTACTCCCTCTGTTGCGTATTATTTATCGTTGATCCTTCACAGTTCACCTTCTGTCACGTTCATTCTTTTTTTGACTTTCCAACTTTAGCCCTCCTTCCCCGCTGTCAGGCTGCCGAGGAGGACGACAATTGCACCTCACACCCCGGCGCGCAGAGCGACAAGATGGGGGCGGAAACGGATCGACCATTGCTTCCTTCATGTGGTGGAGGCTTTCTGAGATTCCCACCTTCAGGGCACTCTTGTGTATGCCGATTTACTTCGCAGCTCTTCTGGATTTTCATGACGCCAACATCAACCAATGTATCTATGTGGGATAGAGGAGAGCAAGTGGAAATACTCCCCACCTTCTCTGCATCGTCCTTCCAACCAGCGGCAGCCATCTATTCTTAAGTATTCGAGGTCTAGCAACCCCTCCAAGAGGCCATGTGGGAATTCCTCCAAAGCTGGACAATGCAAAATCAACAAATGCCTAAGAGAAGCGAGGCCACACATCTCATGCAGCGCTTTCAGGCTGCGGCAGTTACTCACATAGAGACTTCTCAGCTTGGCAAGATTTCCAAGGTTCGGAGGCAGCTTGGTCAGGCTTCCGCAATATGAAATACTCAAATATTCCAGGGATAGCGGAAGGGTCTCCTCAGACGATGAGGTGTTCACCTCCAGGTTTTCACAATTTTCGATATACAGATGGCGGAGGCGATCCATGCACCGGAGCTCCTCTTTTGGCCAGGAGAAAAGATCATTGCATTTGCTAATCTTTAGATATCTCACGAACGAAAAGCATTTCCAAACCAAAAGGTGTGATCCGGACAATCCAACCAAGCTGTTGGGCCCTTTCAGTGTCAGCCACTCAAGTTTTTTAAGAGGTATTTGACTTTGACTTTGCTGGGCGTCTAGAGGCAACATGCATACGTCTTGTAGAGACCCAAGAGTTAACTTGACGAGGAATGGCCAGGAGCCCAAACGGATGCCCATGAAAACTAAACGGACTGCAGTACTGGCAACCCCAACTACTCTCAACTTGCTGATAACGGGGGTTACTGGAATACTTGCAAGCCTGGGGCAACATTCGATCTCTAGCTCTTCAAGCACCGGGAACGTTACCAAGCTATCACTAGGTTCTCCCACACTATTTTCTGCCCATATCTGCAGCCTTGGTAGCTTAATCAACATCATCCTCTTCAACATTGGGAATATTTGAAGAGGGATACTATGTCCAGATTCCACACCAAGGTTATTACATAATGTTGTCAAGTTATCCATCTTCTCTAAGGACAAAATCTCTAGAGAGACCGAGAGCCATACTACAGGTATACTCTTGCATCTTGAGCAGTTGGAAATTTTGAGTTCTCTCAAACAGTTAAACATCTGAGGCTTTCTCATCCACGGTGATATTTCCAGACCGCCATATCCACATATCTCCAATTTCTTGATATTACTATTAGGTTCTAAACATTGGAGCACTTCTTCCACATCTTTAGTCTGATCATCTATTTCTTGGTCCCACAAGAACAACAACTCACTTAGATTTTCCTTCTGACTGAGATTGGCTTCTTTTGCATTCTCACCACTCTTTATCTTGCTCAAATTCAACAGTTCCAACCTATTGCTAAGGTTTTGCAAGTCTTTGAGTTGCTCTATTCCAAGGCCATCTCCAGTATCAACAACAAATGTTGTTAAAATCTGAAGGTTGTTCAGTAGACCAAAGTTCGGAGACATACTTTCAAGACGACCACAACCAGAAAGATGAAGATGGATGAGCTTTCTCAATCTTGCAATGTCTTTTGGTAATTGCCGCAGCTCCCGGCAATCTACGAGCCTCAATGTTTGCAAGTTATACAGCACACATATTGATTCTGGCAACTCTGTCATTTTAGAATCAGAGAGGTCAAGATACTGTAGATGCTTCACATTTATGACCTTGCAATTGACAATTGAAGAATGGGTGCAGTGCAATGCTCTTAGTGATGCCGCTACCTCTAGCAACTCTTTAAAATCCTTGTGTGATCCTGAAGGAGCTAACAAAGTGCGGAGGTTTGTTCTGCCTTTGCATAACCCACTGATGTGTTCCAATTCATCCTTTGATATTTGCATGTGACAAACATCTTTTAGCAATGCTTTCTGTTGAGTCAGTTCTTCAATACTTGCACATTCATTTGTGACATCTTTTGCGAGATCATGCATTAAATCATGCATTTTACAGTTAATAGTCACATAACTTTTGTACCATAATAACTGTGTGTGCACTCTTGCTTATCTTGGAGGAAGGACCTTCAAAATAGCTCATCGAAAATGAATTCTCCTCTCAGTGTTAAGTCCATCGTTCCTTTCCTTGAATAAAACCATTTGCTATCCATAACTGGATTAACTTGTCCTTGTCCATCTCATAGTCCTTGGGGAAAACTGCTAAGAACGCAAAACATGGCTTCATTTCAGATGATAGGTGTGTATAGCTCAACTTTAGGATGGACATGATCCCATCTTTCCCTCTAACATTATCCCTAATATTACTTTCTTCGATGGCCTTCCATTCTTGTACTTGTTGATATGAACTTAGCAATCCACCCATTGTCTTGAGAGCAAGAGGCAGCCCCCTGCATTTGTTGACAATACGCCTGCCAATGCTGACCAACTCTTCTTGCTCCTGCTCTACACCATTGCTATATGCTTTCTTTGCAAATAATTCCCATGAATCTTGTTCACTCAGACATGCTAGTTTATGGGGTGGAAGGGTCTGCATTATAGTGGCCACTTTCTGGCTTCGAGTTGTGACGACTATTACGCTTCCCGGTCCTCCAATAGAACACAAAAGAAGCTTCAGGACATCCTCCCACTTCCTCTCATCTTCATTCCAAACATCATCAAGCACGAGAATAAACCTTTTTTGGCCAATGACTTGTTCAAGTCGCTTTTGCAATAGTTCAATGCTGCCAGGCAGGTCGCAACTTCCATTTGTAGCCAATTCAATGATGGATTTGACAATAGCAACGGCATCAAAGTTGTCGGACACGCAGTGCCACATATTCAACTGGAAATGCTGCTGGACCCCTTGGTCATTATACAGCATCTTAGCAAGAGTCGTCTTGCCAAGACCTCCCATCCCAATGATGGGCAGCACCTGCACCCTCCGCTGATCCTGCTGGTCCAGCAGCAACTTCACCACCACCTCCTTGTCATCATCTCTTCCAAAGATCTGTGTAGTCTCGTCCAGCTTTGAATGCGTCTGCCGCCAAGGATGTTGCCGCTCCTCCCTATGGACAGAACTCTCCAAGCCAAACATGTTCATCTCCTTAACCAACTTATTGATCTTCTTGAGGACGTTCTTGAGTTTCCTGCTCATTTCAAAGCGGAAGAGCAGAGGGTTGTGGCGCGTGATGTAGCTGAGTGCCTTTCTGGTAGTGTACTTGCCAATCTTAGACTGGCGGCGTAGCGCCTCGTACTGGAACTCATCGAGCACGTTGTCGGCCTGGTAGGCAACGGTCTTGAGCTCCTTCATCCAGCTCTTGACATAGAGATTTTTTTCGCTCATCTCCTCTGCGTTGGCCAGCTTGCACTCGACGGCTAGTAGACGCCGCTCAAGTGTTTGGCGGTCATCGTCGAGGCCACACATGCGGGTCACCATCTCGACGAGTGCGTCTGCGGCCTTGCCAGCCACGCCACGCACTAGAGGGAGAAGCAGTGACTCTGCCATGATCTTGTAGATCGGAGGAATAGGAAACTGCTGCATATGAAAGAACAGAAAAGCAATTAGGCATTGACACAACACCGAACAACCTTCTTATCTTCTTATGGAGCCAGGAAAGATTGTGCCCCTAGATTCGAAGCATGGCTTACCACCTTGTAATCCTCTTTCTATTTTACTTTATTTCTTATAGTTCCATAATAGCTTAGTTTGTGTAGATCCTGTACGTACTTTTTGATATATATGCATAAAAATTTCATGGTTTGTATAGCTAATTAAAAAAAGAAGATGTAGAATCGATGAGCAAAATAAGGTAAGGATTGAGGAGAGCATTCACCTCAACGGAGCCCAAATTTGATCTTTGGTGTAAGAGCAACGATACCGCTGCTTGTTCGTCGCCAGCCCTGTGCAGATCTCACGCGTCAAAGGCTGCTTGGTATGGGAATGGGAGGTTGCTGGAGAGAGAAAGAGGATCAAAGAATCCAAGAGTTGTATATTGACTGGTAGTTGTACCTACTGGTGGTATACGCCAACATTATAATTTTCTGCAACTTGCATATATAAACAGTTGTCTGTACAGTCATCACAAATGATTCCAACCGAATAATGTTCACGCCCTGGGCATCCATCATTTTATAACTTGCAGATAGGACAATGAGCGAAGAGATAAGAATAACATGCATGCAACTGCTGGGAAGACTGGTTCAGCATGGATGGACATTGTTTTCTATCTGCCACTTGTTCTATCGGCATGCTAGTGTTTGCTGAACTCTGTAACCTTCTTTGGGGTTCTATAGGCGTTTCTCTCCAGCTGCACAATGATGTATGGTATAAATCAATTTTATAGTCATCAGTGTTCTATCTTCTATGTGTCTTCACACTGTCTCACTTTCGCAGGTGAATCGATCTGGGTGTAGATCGTGGAGTCAAGATAGAGATGAAGGAGCTAAATGAATAGCCTTGTAGCACAAAACAGCTGGAAATTGCTCCGGAAGTTGACAGAAAATACGTAGGCCGGCTCCGACTTGCTGGAAAGGCACATGAAGCTTCCTAGAAACATTATACCATTGCACTTTGGTTACATTTTCTACGATGATGGCAGTGTGAATTCTAAATCCAATCCCTCCCAACCTGCTACCTCGTCTCTTAGCTACACTTCCTGCCAACTTTACGATTAGATTTAACTGATCGATAAGCTCCCCTCATCAACCACCCTCAGCCGGCCTGCATGGAAGAAGACATATTTGCTTAGCATCGAGTCCTGCCATCTTCAGCTCGTCAACCTAATCAGAGTGTGCAAAGTTTGAGGTTCATATGTTGTTTCATTTGAGAGAAACAAAAAATAAAAATCTTCTTGCTGTAAGTTAGTTGGAGAGTACGGATCTCAAAGCAAGGCTAGAGGGTTGAGGATAAGAGGTTCCATGTAGCCTGAGCTATATGGGAACATTCTGCCTCACTCTCATCAACCACTTCATTTGTCCACTTACAGTAGGATGACGGGACCATTCTCTGGCCGAGCTGTCCTTTAGACTGCCAGGAGCGAGCCGGGCTGGGACCCGACCGACGGCTGAACGGTCCGATAATCCTGGTCCGGCTTGGCTAGGCTCGGGCTCAGGCTGGACTGTGGCTCGCTGGAGTTTTCCGCTGCCATGCACTGCCGCCGTCGACGTGGGATACCTAAATGTTGGCTAACAAGCAGAGAAATTCAAATATAGAATAAGACTAACATCATAATACTATAAGAGGGTATAAGACTGATTGTTTATAGCTGAAGTATCTTACATGACAGATTGGAAAAGAGGGGACAGAGGGTTCTGCACATGAAAAGAGAACTCCTTACTCATCTTCCATTTTGGCATTTTTGCAATCACAAAGATACCATTGCATCATATTTCTTCAAAGAATCTATGCTTCCTTCAATTTCACCATGTTGTGAATCTTTGTTGCGTACAATGAGAAATGAAAGTAAATGTTATTCAATACACGAAGCACATCAGAATGATTTCCCTACACGTCCATATAATCATGAGATGGCCACTTGGTAACTCTTTCATAGGATAAAGGAACATAAAATCATTGGATATATCTTAGTGAAAGATCATATCCATTGTCCAAACATTATTGTACATCTAGTCTACGCCCTATGTCTTGGAGATGGACTGATAGTCACAACCAACAATTTTTTGAATCTCATAGTCCAATACATTTTTTTCGAAAATCACAAACAGTTTTTGAATTTGCGAATATTTTTTTAAAATCACGAAAATGAAATTCATGAACATTTTTGAAATTCATAAAAAATTTATATTTTATATTTTTGAATTCGTGATCTTTTTGAAATACATAATTTTTTAAATTTAAATATTTTTGAATTCATGAACACTCTTTGAAATTCTTGAACATTTTTCAAATTCGTGGACATTATTTGAATCGACGAACATTTTGTCAACTCTTTGGGAATTTTTAAAGTTGGTGTACATTTTTTAATTAGCGATATTCTTTTGAAATTCATGAAAATATATTTGTATTCATGAACATTTGTCCAATTTGTGAATACTTATAAAAATTGGAATACTTTTGAAATCTAGGAACATTTTTAAACTCATCAACATTTTCTACAAAATTGAAATCCATGGAAAATTTTAAATTTGTGAATGTTTAAAAAAAGCCAGAACAATTTTCAAAATCATGAAAGAAAACTGATGTCCTGAAATTTAATTATCAAAGCAAAAAAAGGGGAAAAGAAAAACGAAAAAAGAAACAAAAAAGAAAAAAAGGAAAGAGAACAACAAAAAACCTGGTGCCCTGCCCGAGCACATGGGCCGGCCCAAGAGCACGCACGTGGAGAGCAGGCCGTGCGTCTCACCACACGCTAAATAGGCCCCCCGTTTTTTGCTATGGGAGCCAAACATGATTTTACATTACTAGGAAAACCCTAACAGTAGCGCGAGTTTAATGCCTACCAGTAGCGCGGAGAACCGCGCTACTCGTAAGGCGCTACAGCTAAAGGTTAGCAGTAGCGTGGGCGGGATCACGCTACTGCTATCTCAACTTAGTAGTAGCGCTTTCTGCAATCATATCTACTGGTAATTAGTAGTAGTGCTTCTCCGGGCACGCGCTACTATTATTATTCCGTATTTTACTTATTTTTTATTTCATGTTGTATTCATACACATTAATAGAAGTTATCATACCACATCAATTTAGAGATTGTTTTTACATCATAATGAGTTAGGAGAAAGAACCGTGGACTAGTTTCAAGTGGATGGACATCCACTTGAAAGTAATCTGCGGTTCTTTCACCCAATGATATAATAAATATCATCATCATCATCATCATCATATCATTAACAACTTATCATCATAATACATCATTGTCATATAACACCTCCTCATGATCATCGTTTTCATCAATGAGACATCAGATACAAGTTGGTCACAAGTCATAATCACAACTACTCATCATCAACTCTCATAATTAAACATATTGTACCTCATAGGACCTACTACATTCTCTTAGGACCTACTATATTCTCTTAGGTAAAATAGCATAGAAAAGATAGTCCCTGACTCTCCATTATGGAGAATGGAGATTATCCTGTCTCCAATTCTTGCCTTTCGCACAATGTTGCTTCGAAGAACCTCCTGATGTCTACTACACAACCTTCTTTTTATAGACATTGTTGGGCCTCCAAGTGCAGAGGTTTGCAGGACAGTAGAAAATTTCCCTCAACTGGATGACCTAAGGTTTATCAATCCGTGGGAGGCGTAGGATGAAGATGGTCTCTCTCAAACAACCCTGCAACCAAATAACAAAGAGTCTCTTGTGTCCCCAACACACCCAATACAATGGTAAATTGTATAGCTGCACTAGTTCGGCAAAGAGATGGTGATACAAGTGCAATATGGATGGTAGATATAGGTTTTTTTAATATGGAAATATAAAAACAACAAGGTAACTAATGATAAAAGTGAGCACAAACAGTATTGCAATGCTAGGAAACAAGGCCTAGGGTTCATACTTTCACTAGTGCAAGTTCTGTCAACAATAATTACATAATTGTGTCATATAACTGTCCCTCAACATGCAACAAAGAGTCACTCCAAAGTCACTAATAGCGGAAAACAAATGAAGAGATTATGGTAGGGTACGAAACCACCTCAAAGTTATCCTTTCTGATCGATCTATTCAACACTCTGTAGTAAAATAACATGAAGCTATTCTTTCCGTTCGATCTATCATAGAGATTGTACTAGAATAACACCTTAAGACACAAATCAACCAAAACCCTAATGTCACCTAGATACTTCAATGTCACCTCAAGTATCCATGGGCATGATTATACGATATGCATCGCACAATCTCAGATTCATCTATTCAACCAACACAAAGTACTTCAAAGAGTGCCCCAAAGTTTATACCGGAGAGTCAAGACGAAAACGTGTGCCAACCCCTATGCATAAGTTCATAAGGTCACTGAACCCGCAAGTTGATCACCAAAACCAATGTTGAGGATATCGCTTATCGTTATCGTCTCGGTCAGCTAGGGATTAGAGATTAATCGGAAATCGGCTGATTAATCAATTTTATCGGTCGACTATTAATCGGATATTTTTTTGCAAACCTCAGGTTCCCAACACTAAAATACGCTATATTCAACACTAAAACAGTATTTGACAGAAGTGTTACCCTGATTTATAGCCTTTGAATCCTCGTAAAATGACAAACAAAATAGGGCAATAGTACATATTCCGTAACAAGGTCCACAAAACATAAATAAACATAGTTTTTGCCAACATAGTGCGATGAATAGGTCTAATTTATCGGTAGATTCCCGATAAATCGCTTGTCAGAATGATAATTCAGTCCAAAAGATAAACAACAAAGATAAGGCATAATCTTATCGGTCACCCCCCAATTAGCGATAAATCGGAAGATTAATCGGTGAATCAGAAGATTTCTTGAACAATGACCAAAACATACTTTCAAGTAGATCACGTGAACATCCCATTGTCACCACAGATAAGCACATGCAAGACATACATCAAGTGTTCTCAAATCCTTAAAGACTCAATCCGGTAAGATAACTTCAAAGGGAAAACTCAATCCATTACAAGAGAGTAGATGGGGAGAAACATCATAAGATCCAACTATAATAGCAAAGCTCGCGATACATCAAGATCGTGCAAAATCAAGAACATGAGAGACAGATCAAACACATAGCTACTGGTACATACTCTCAGCCCGAGGGTGAACTACTCCCTCCTCATCATGGAGAGCGCCGGGATGATGAAGATGGCCACCGGTGAGGGATCCCACCTCCGGCAGGGTGCCGGGACAAGGTCCTGATTGCTTTTTGGTGGCTACAGAGGCTTGCGGCGGCGGAAATCCCGATCTATTATGTTCCCCGATGTTTTCAGGGTACGTCAGTATATATAGGTGAAATAAGTCGGTCAGGGGAGCCACGAGGGGCCCACGAGGGTGGGGGCGCACCCAGGGGGGTCAGGCGCGCCCTGGACCCTCGTGGCCACCTTGTTGCTTCCCTGGCGTCTACTCCAAGTCTCCTGGATTGCGTTTGTTCCAAAAATAACTCTCCCGAAGGTTTCATGCCGTTTGGACTCCGTTTGATATTCCATTTCTGTGAAACACTGAAATAGGCAAAAAAACAGGAACTTGGAATTGGCCTCCGGTTAATAGATTAGTCCCAAAAATAATATAAAATTGTATAATAAATCCCATTAAACATCCAAAACAGATAATATAATAGCATGAATACTTCATAAATTATAGATACGTTGGAGACGTATCAACATCCCCAAGCTTAATTCCCGCTCGTCCTCGAGTAGGTAAATGATAAAAGAAAGAATTTATGAAGTGTGAATGCTAGCAGGTGCACAAGTTTGATCAATGATAATTTCAATCACCTTTTCTAGCATTATTATATGTCATAATTAACAGTAGCTCATCTCATAAAACTTCTCATGATCAAGTAACAAGCTATTCACATGTTAAAGCATATACCATAAACTTTCTTGAAAACTAGTAAACTTCATTCTCAGTCATCAAACAATTGCAATTCATCTTATTTTCAGGAAGGGTCTATGTCAGAGCTTTGATTTAGCAAACTCCACATACTCAACTATCATTTAATCTTTCACAATTGCTAACACTCACGTGATATTTATGGGTTGAAAGTTTTAATCAGACACAGAGAAAGATAGGGGCTTATAGTTTCGCCTCCCAACCTTTTACCTAAAGGGTAATGTCAACAATAATAATTTATGAAAGCCTACATCCAAGTGGATATATATATCCAGATTGCTCCAACATAAAGTGCTTGCCAAAGGAAAAAGTGTAAAAAGAAAAGGTGGTGATCACCATGACTCTTGTATAAGGGTAGAAGATAATAGTAAAAGATAGGCCCTTCGCAGAGGGAAGGAGAGGCTGTCATGCGCTTTTATGCTTGGATGCACAAAATCTTAATGCAAAAGAAAGTCACTTTATATTGCTACTTGTGATAAAGACCTTTATTATGCAGTCCGTCGCTTTTATTTCTTCCCCATCACAAGTTGGTATAAAGCTTATTTTCTTTGCAGTAATAGATCATACATATTTAGAGAGCAATTTTTATTACATGCACCGATGACAACTTACTTGAAGGATCTCACTCAATCCTTAGGTAGGTATGGTGGACTCTCATGGCAAAACTGGTTTAACGGGTGTTTGGAAGCAAAAGTAGTATTTCTACTTGGTGCAAAGAATTTTCTAGCATGAGAGGGAAAGGCAAGCCCAACATGTTGAATGATCCAAGACAATATAACGTTTCGGATACAGGAAAACATAACCCATTAAGTTGTCTTCCTTGTCCAACATCAACTTTTTAGCATGTCATATTTCAATGAGTGCTCACAATTACAAAACATGTCCAAGATAGTATATTTATATGTGAAATCTCTCTTCCTTCAATATTCTTTCATCAATTCTTCAAGTGACCAATACAATGTTTGCTAACCTTCAATAAATTTACCACCTCTACTTCTTATATGTGAAGTCATTACTCCCCATGGGATAAGCATACGAAACATATATAATTTCAGATTTATGATATTCAAATCATTCAACCATTTACTCATAGCATATAAGTGAAGCACACGAGTAAATGACAAACTACTCCAAAAAGATATAAGTGAAGATCAATGAGTAGTTAAATAATTATGTAGCTACGTGAAGACTCTCCCTCATTTAAGAATTTTAGATCTTGGGATATTATTGAAACAACAAGCAAAAAAAAATGATATTTCAAGGATAGCACTCATCATGTGAAGAAACAAAAACTTAGGCTCAACCGGTACTAACCTATAATTGTTGAAGAAGAAAGGTTGGATGCCTACCGGGGCATCCCCAAACTTAGGTGCTTGAGACTTCTTAGAATATTATCTTGGGGTGCCTTGGGCATACCCAAAGCTTGAGCTTTTGTGTCTCCTTAATTCCTGTCATATCACGGTTTTCCTAAATCTCAAAAACTTCATCCACACAAAACTCAACAAGAACTCGTGAGATAAGTTAGTATAAACCAATGCAAAAACCTTTTCATTTTCTATTGTAATAAATCACTAAAATTATTATTCAACACTGCATACTAAATGTCTCTGCATATTTAATACTCCTATCCTCAATAGAATAATTAAACAAGCAAACATATGCAAACAATGCAAACATAACAGCTATCTGCCAAAACAGTATAGTCTGTAAAGAATGCAAGATTCATCAAACTTCCCTAACTCCAAAAATTATGATAAAAATACTAGACTGTATAATATTTTATCAGAGCTCAATATGAAAAAAGTTTCAACAATTTATCATATTTTGACATTTCTAGGGAATTTTTGCAACAGCGGTAAACATTCCGTTTTGAAACATCAACATGTATACTTGCAAAATAAGCATTGTAACGGCTATCCTTGACATTTTTATTGAAAATATAGATGCAAAAACATTATTATAAAAAACAGCAAGCAAATACTAACAAAATAAAATGACGCTCCAAGCAAAACACATATAATGTGGTGAATAAAAATATAGCTCAAAGTAAAGTTACCGATGAACGAAGACGAAACAGGGGATGCCTTGCGGGGCATCCCCAAGCTTAGGCTCTTGGTTTTCCTTGAATATTACCTTGGGGTGCCTTGGGCATCCCCAAGCTTAGGCTCTTGCCACTCCTTATTCCATAGTCCATCGAATCTTTACCCAAAACATGAAAACTTCACAACACAAAACTCAACAGAAAACTCGTAAGCTCCGTTAGTATAAGAAAATAAAACCACCACTTAGGTACTATTGTGAACTCATTCTAAATTCATATTAGTGTAATACCTACTGTATTCCAACTTCTCTATGGTTTATACCCTCCGATACTACTCATAGATTCATCAAAATAAGCAAACAACACATAGAAAACAGAATTAGTGGACCTGAGGAATTTGTAGTAATCTGTATCAAACGTATACTTCTGGAACTCCACAAATTCTGAAATAAATTGGTGGACCTGAGGAATTTGTCTATTAATCATTGATACGTCTCCAACGTATCTATAATTTTAGATTAATCCATGCTATTATATTACCTGTTTTGGATGTTTATGGGCTTTACTTTACACTTTTATATCATTTTTGGGACTAACCTACTAACCGGAGGCCCAACCCGAATTGCTGTTTTTTTTTGCCTATTTCAGTGTTTCAAAGAAAAGGAATATCAAATGGAGTCCAAATGGAATGAAACCTTCGGGAGCGATCTTTTTGGAACAAACGTGATCCAGAGGACTTGGAGTGCAAGTCAAGAAACAAGCGAGGCGGCCACGAGGGTGCCCGGCGCGCCCCCCACCCTCGTGGGCCCCTCGAGCGTCCACCGACGTACTTCTTCCTCCTATATATACCCATGTACCCCGAAAAGATCAGGGGAGACGACGAAAAAACTATTTCCACCACCATAACCTTCTGTATCCGCGAGATCCCATCTGGGAGCCTTTGCCGGCGCTCCGCCGGAGGGGGAATCCACCACGGAGGCCTCTACATCAACTTCAAGGCCTCTCCGATGAGTTGTGAGTAGTTTACCACAGACCTTCGGGTCCATAGTTATTAGCTAGATGGCTTCTTCTCTCTCTTTGATTCTCAATACAAAGTTCTCCTTCCTCTTCCTGGAGATCTATTCGATGTAACTCTTTTTGCAGTGTGTTTGTCGAGATCCGATGAATTGTGGGTTTATGATCAAGTTTATCTATGAGAAATATTTGAATCTCCTCTGAATTCTTTTATGTGTGATTAAGTTATCTTTGCAAGTCTCTTCGAATTATCGGTTTGGTTTCGCCTAGTAGATTGATCTTTCTTGCCATGGGAGAAGTGCTTAGCTTTGGGTTCAATCTTGTGGTGTCCTTTCCCAGTGACAGCAGGGGCAACAAGGCACGTATTGTATTGTTGCCATCGAGGATAAAAAGATGGGGTTTATGTCATATTGCATGAGTTTATCCCTCTACATCATGTCATCTTTCTTAATGCGTTACTCTGTTCTTCATGAACTTAATACTTTAGATGCATGCTGGATAGCGGTTGATGTGTGGAGTAATAGTAGTAGATGCACGCAGGAGTCGGTCTACTTGTCACAAACGTGATGCCTATATACTTGATCATGCCTAGATAATCTCATAATTATTCGCTTTTCTATCAATTGCTCGACAGTAATTTGTTCACCCACCGTAATAATTATGCTATCTTGAGAGAAGCCACTAGTGAAACCTATGGCCCCGGGTCTATCTCTTATCATATAAGGTTTCAATCTACTTTTATTTCCATCTTTACTTTTCCAATCTATATCATAAAATACCAAAAATATATTTATCTTATCATATTACCTCTATCAGATCTCACTTTCGCAAGTGGCCGTGAAGGGATTGACAACCCCTTTATTGCGTTGGTTGCGAGTTATTGTTTTGTTTGTGTAGGTTCACGGGACTTGTGAGGAGCCTCCTACTGGATTGATACCTTGGTTCTCAAAAACTGAGGGAAATACTTACGCTACTGTGCTGCATCACCCTTTCCTCTTCAAGGAAAAGCAACGCAAGCTCAAGACGTAGCAAGAAGGATTTCTGGCGCCGTTGCCAGGGAGGTCTTCGCTCAAGTCAAGACATACCAAGTACCCATCACAAACTCATCTTTGTTATTTGCCATTTTCCTCTCATTTTTCCTCTCATTTTTCCTCTCCCCCACTTCACACTTGCCGTTTTATTCGCCCTCTCTTTCCCAATCTCCTCTCTCTTTCGCTTGCCTTTTTGTTTGCTTGTGTGTTCGATTGCTTGTCGCGATGGCGCAAGATAATACCAATTTGTGTGATTTTTCCAATACCAATAATAATGATTTCCTTAGTACAAAGATTGCTCCTCTTAATGATGTTGAGTCTTGTGAAATCAATGCTGCTTTGCTAAATCTTGTTATGAAAGATCAATTTTCCGACCTTCCTAGTGAAGATGCCGCTACCCACCTAAACAACTTTGTTGATTTGTGTGAGATGCAAAAGAAGAAAGATACGGATAATGATATTGTTAAATTGAAGTTATTTCCGTTTTCACTTAGAGATCGTGCTAAAATTTGGTTTTCGTCTTTGCCTAAAAATAGTATTGATTCATGGAATAAGTGCAAAGATGCTTTTATCTCTAAGTATTTTCCTCCCGCTAAGATCATCTCTCTTTGGAACGATATTATGAATTTTAAACAACTTGATCATGAGCATGTTACCCAATCTTGGGAAAGAATGAAATTGATGATTCGCAATTGCCCTACCCATGGTTTGAATTTATGGATGATCATACAAAAATTTTATGCCGGATTGAATTTTGCTTCTGGAAATCTTTTAGATTCGGCCACGGGAGGCACGTTATTGGAAATCACCTTAGGGGAAGCTATAAACTTCTTGATAATATTATGGCTAATTATTCTCAATGGCACACCGAAAGATCTACTAGTAAATAAGTGCATGCTATAGAAGAAATTAATGTTTTGAGTGGAAAGATGGATGAACTTATGAAATTATTTGCTACTAAGAGTGCTCCTATTGATCCCAATGATATGCCTTTGTCTACCTTGATTGAGAATAATAATGAATCTATGGATGTGAACTTTGTTGGTAGGAATAATTTTGGTAACAATGCTTATAGAGGAAACTTTAATTCTAGACTGTTCCCTAGTAATTCCTCTAATAATTATGGAAATTCCTACAAAAATTCTTGTGGTAATTTTAATAAGATGCCCTCTGATTTTGAAAATAGTGTGAAAGAATTTATGGTCTCTCAAAAGAGTTTTAATGCCTTGCTTGAAGAAAAATTTCTTAGAGTTGATGATTTCGCTAGGAACGTTGATAGACTTTCGCTTGATGTCAATTCTTGGAAGCTTAGATCTACTTCTCCTAAGCATGATATCAATGAGTCTCTCAAAGCTATGAGAATTTCCATTGATGAGTGCAAAGAAAGAACCGCTAGGTTGTGTGCTAATAAAGATTGCTTTGTTAAAGCGTGTTCTTCTAGTTTCAATAAAATAACGATGAAGATCTAAAAGTTATATATGTGTCCCCTATTAAATCTTTGTTTTTCAATATGAATCTTAATAATGATGGTACTGGAGATGAGTCAACTTTAGTTAAAAGGCGTCCCAATGATTCGGAGTTTTTAGATCTTGATGCTAAATTTGGTAAAAGTGGGATTGGAGAGGTCAAGACTTTAAATAGCATTGAACCCACTATCTTGGATAATTTCTTTTTAGTTGATTGTATTTCCTTGTTGCAATCTGTGTTGAATTCTCCTCATGCTTATAGTCAAAATAAAGCCTTTGCCAAACATATTGTTGATGCCTTGATGCAATCTTATGATGGAAAACTTAATTTGGAAATTTCTATACCTAGAAAACTTAATGATGATTGGGAACCTACTATACAGATTAAAATTAAAGATTATGAGTGTTATGCTTTGTGTGATTTTGGTGCTAGTGTTTCCACAATTCCGAAAACTTTATGTGATATTCTAGGTTTCCATGATCTTGATGATTGCTCTTTAAATTTGCACCTTGCGGATTCCACCATTAAAAATCCTATGGGAAGGATCAATGATGTTCTTATTATTGCAAATAGGAACTATGTGCCCGTAGATTTTATCGTTCTTGATATAGATTGCAATCTTTCTTGTCCTATTATTCTTGGTAGACCTTTCCTTAGAACGATTGGTGCGATTATTGATATGAAGGAAGGGAACATTAGATTCCAATTTCCATTAAGGAAAGACATGGAGCACTTTCCAAGAAATAAAGTCAAATTACCTTATGAATCTATCATGCGAGCTACTTATGAATCAAGTGCCAAAGATGGCACTACTTAGATCTATCCTCGCTTTTATGCCTAGCTTGGGGCGTTAAACTATAGCGCTAGTTGGGAGGCAACCCAATTTTATTTTAGTTTCTTTGTTTTTGTTCCTGTTTAGTAATAAATTTTGCATCTACTCTCAGGTTAGATGTGTTTTCTTGCTTTAATTAGTGTTTGTGCCAAGTAGAACTTATATGATAACCTATGGTATGAGTTAATTTGATTCTGCTGAAAAACAGAAACTTTGCGCTCACGAGAAAAAAAATCAATAAATCAGAGAAACATGATTTTGCGTTGATTCTTTTTTATGTAGATCAATAGACAAATTTCCTAGGACTTCCTATTTTGGTAGGATTTTTGGGGTTCCAGAAGTATTCGAAAGTTAGAGATAGCTACAGACTGTTCTGTTTTTGACAGATTTTGTTTTTCGTGTGTTGTTTGCTTATTTTGATGCATCTATGGCTAGTATGTAGGGGTATGAACCATAGAGAAGTCGGAATACAGTAGGTTTAACACCAATATAATTAAAGAATGAGTTCATTACAGTACCTTATGTGGTGGTTTTTCTTTCTTGCACTACCGGAGCTTATGAGATTTCCTGTTGAGTTTTGTGTTGTGAAGTTTTCAAGTTTTGGGTAAAGATTTGATGGATTATGGAATAAAGGGTGGCAAAAGCCTAAGCTTGGGGATGCCCATGGCACCCCAATATATTCAAGGACAACCAAAATCCTAAGCTTGGGGATGCCCCGAAAGGTATCCCCTCTTTCGTCTTCGTCTATCTGTAACTTTACTTGGAGCTATATTTTTATTCACCACATGATATGTGTTTTGCTTGGAGCGTCGTGTATGATAGTAGTATTTGCTTTTTAGTTTACCACAATCATCGTTGCTGTACACACCTATTGAGAGATAAATACTTGATTTGAAATTTATTAGAATACTCTAGTACTTCACTTATATCTTTTAGAGCACGGTGGTGGTTTAATTTTGTAGAAACTGTTAATCTCTCATGCTTCACTTATATTATTTTGAGAGTTTCTTAGAACAGCATGGTATTTTCTATTGTTATAAAATTGGTCCTAGAATGGTGGGTATCCAAGTTGGGTATAATAAAAACTATCATAGGAAGTGAATTGAATACTATGATCAACTTGATGCTTAATAATTGTTTTGAGATATGAAGGTGGTAATATTAGAGTCATGCTAGTTGATGTAAGTGTGAATTTAAGAAATACTTGTGTTGAGGTTTGCAAGTCCCGTAGCATGCACGTATGGTAACCATTGCGTGACAAATTTGAAGCATGAGGTGTTATTTGATTGTCAACCTTATGAATGGCAGTCGGGGACGAGCGGTTGTTTTTCCCTACCAATCTATCCCCCCTAGGAGCATGCGCGTAGTGCTTGGTTATTGATGACGTGTAGATTTTTGCAATAAGTATGTGAGTTCTTTATGACTAATGTTGAGTCCATGGATTATACGCACTCTCACCTTCCATCATTGCTAGCCTCTTCGGTACCGTGCATTGCCCATTCTCACCTTGAGAGTTGGTGCAAACTTCATCGGTGCATCCAAACCTGTGATACAATACGCTCTATCACACATAAACCTCCTTATATCTTCCTCAAAACAGACACCATACCTACCTATTATGGCATTCCATAGCCATTCCGAGATATTATTGCCATGCAACTTTCCACTGTTCCGTTTATTATGACACGCATCATCATTGTCATATTGCCTTGCATGATCATGTAGTTGACATCGTATTTGTGGCAAAGCCACCATGCATAATTTTTCATACATGTCACTCTTGATTCATTGCCTATCCCCGGTACACCGCCGGAGGCATTCATATAGAGTCATACTATGTTCACACTTGTGCTTCAAAGTAGCACCATGTTCTTCATATAGAGAGTCTCATTTGTTGTCTCTTTCATATACTGGTGGCAATTTTTCATTATAGAACTTGGCTTGTATATTCCAACGATGGGCTTCCTCAAAATTCCCTAGGTCTTCATGAGCAAGCAAGTTGGATGCACACCCACTTAGTTTCTCTTGTTGAGCTTTCACACACTTATAGCTCTAGTGCATCCGTTGCATGGCAATCCCTACTCCTCACATTGACATTAATTGATGGGCATCTGCATAGCCCGTTGATTAGCCTCTTCGATGTGAGACTTTCTCCTTTTTTGTCTTCTCCACATAACCCCTATCATTATATTCTATTCCACCCATAGTGCTATATCCATGGCTCACGCTCATGTATTGCGTGAAGGTTGAAAAAAGTTTGAGATTACTAAAGTATGAAACAATTGCTTGTCTCGTCATCGGGGTTGTGCATGATGAGAGCATTCTTATGTAACGAAAATGAAACATGACCAAACTATATGATATTGTAGGGACGAACTTTCTTTAGCCATGTTATTTTGAGAAGACATGATTGCTTAGTTAGTATGCTTGAAGTATTATTATTCTTTATGTCAATATGAACTGTTATTTTCAATCATTTGGGTCTGAACATTCATGCCACAATAAAGAGAAATACATTGAGAAATATGCTAGGTAGCATTCCACATCAAAAATTGTGTTTTTATCATTTACTTACTCGAGGACGAGCATGAATTAAGCTTGGGGATGCTTGATACGTCTCCAACATATCTATAATTTTTTATTGTTCCATGCTATTATATTACCTGTTTTGGATGTTTATGGGCTTTACTTTACACTTCTATATCATTTTCGGGACTAACCTACTAACCGGAGGCCCAGCCCGAATTGCTGTTTTTTTGCCTATTTTAGTGTTTCAAAGAAAAGGAATATCAAACGGAGTCCAAACGGAATGAAACCTTCGGGAGCGATCTTTTTGGAACAAACGTGAACCAGAGGACTTGGAGTGCAAGTCCACAAACAGGCGAGGCGGCCACGAGGGTGCCCGGCGCGCCCTAGGGCTGGGCGCGCCCCCACTCTCGTGGGCCCCTCGAGCATCCACCGACGTACTTCTTCCTCCTATATATACCCATGTACCCCAAAAAGATCAGGGGAGACGAGGAAAAAACTATTTCCACCACCGTAACCTTCTGTATCCGCGAGATCCCATCTGGGAGCCATCGCCGGCGCTTCGCCAAAGGGGGAATCCACCATGGAGGGCCTCTACATCAACTCCAAGGCCTCTCTGATGAGTTGTGAGTAGTTTACCACAGACCTTCGGGTCCATAGTTATTAGCTAGATGGCTTCTTCTCTCTCTTTGATTCTCAATACAAAGTTCTCCTTCCTCTTCTTGGAGATCTATTCGATGTAACTCTTTTTGTGGTGTGTTTGTCGAGATCCGATGAATTGTGGGTTTATGATCAAGTTTATCTATGAGAAATATTTGAATCTCCTCTGAATTATTTTATTTGTGATTAAGTTATCTTTGCAAGTCTCTTCGGATTATCGATTTGGTTTGGCCTACTTGATTGATCTTTCTTGCCATGGGAGAAGTGCTTAGCTTTGGGTTCAATCTTGCGGTGTCCTTTCCCAGGGACAGCAGGGGCAGCAAGGCACGTATTGTATTGTTGCCATCGAGGATAAAAAGATGGGGTTTATATAATATTGCATGAGTTTATCCCTCTAAGGCATGTCATCTTTCTTAATGCGTTACTCTGTTCTTCATGAACTTAATACTCTAGATGCATGCTGGATAGCGGTCGATGTGTGGAGTAATAGTAGTAGATGCAGGAAGGAGTCAGTCTACTTGTCACGGACGTGATGCCTATATACATGATCAGGCCTATATAATCTCATAATTATTCGCTTTTCTATCAATTGCTCGATAGTAATTTGTTCACCCACCGTAATAATTATGCTATCTTGAGAGAAGCCACTAGTAAAACCTATGGCCCCCGGGTCTATCTCTTATCATATAAGCTTTCAATCTACTTTTATTTGCATCTTTACTTTTCCAATGTATTTCATAAAATACCAAAAACATATTTATCTTATCATATTATCTCCATCAGATCTCACTTTCGCAAGAGGCCGTGAAGGGATTTGAGGTTATGATGTTAGCAGTCATGGTAGGAGTGGAGGTATTGGTTTGTTCTGGAACAATGAAATAAATATAGAGATTTTGGGTTATTATGATTATCACCTTGACTGCTCGGTCCTTGAACCGGGTGATGCTCCTTGGAGATTAACTATAGTTTACGGTGAAGCTCAAACCCACCTGAGATACAAGACTTGGGATACTTTGAAAAACATGAGTACTTTGAGCAGTCTCCCGTGGCTCTGTGTTGGTGATTTCAATGAAGTGCTACATCCGGATGAGCACGTGGGTGTCGGGCAACGTAGCAATGCGCAAATACAAACCTTCTGAGATGCTATTGATGTTTGCATGTTGCTGGACATTGGCTATTCTGGAATACCATGGACTTTTGAAAAAAAAGGTAACGGGAGGAACTTTCACAAGGGTGCGCCTTGACAGAGCCTTGGTGTCGGCTGAGTGGCAAGCACGCTTTCCGTTGGCTGATCCTACACACCTGGTAGCCGCAACATCAGACCATAGCCCGATTTTGGCCAGGTTGAACACGGATCAGAGAAGTAAGCAGAGTGCGGGCTCCTTCAAGTATGAGGTCATGTGGGAGGGTCATGAATACTGGAACAACATGATAGCTGAATCATGGGATGCGCATGGAGCTACCGGCTGGGTGGAAGAGCTCAGTGCTAAGCTAGCTGCGGTGTCACGTGATTTGGGCCGATGGAACAGAGACACCTTTGGGAGTGTTCGCAAGGAGATAAAACATCTCAAGGACGAACTTGAAAAGCTTAGGGCGGACGCCAGCTGTACTGCGCCAACGCATGTTGAGATGAAAATCAATGAGAAGCTTGTGGAGCTGTATCACAGGGAGGAAATAATGTGGAGGCAGAGATCACGGGTGCAGTGGCTTACATCGGGTGATAGGAACACCAAGTTTTTTCACTTACGTGCAAGTATCCGGCGTAAGAAGAATATGATCAAGGCGTTGCAAAATTCGCTAGGGGTTATCACTGATGATCCGGAAGAGTTAAAGGCTATGGTAAATGATTTCTATAAGACTTTGTACACTTCGGAGGGGGCTAGCGACATGGAGAGAGTTTTAAACTGTGTCCCAACCAAAGTCTCAGCGGAGATGAACGACATGCTATGTGCCCCCTACTCAAATGAGGAGGCCAAGGCAGCCTTATTTCAGATGTTCCCAACAAAGGTGCCCGGTCCTGACGGCTTTCCGGCACACTTCTATCAGAGACACTGGGAGTTATGTGGTGCAGAGGTGACAGCTGCTGTTTTTAGGATTGTGAGAGGTGAAGAAACACCAGAAAGTATAAACGACACCATCCTCGTTTTGATCCCTAAGGTAATAAATCCTTCAATCTTGTCACAACTTAGGCCTATAAGCCTTTGCAATGTCCTATACAAAATTGCATCCAAGGTCATTGCAAACAGGCTAAAGCAAATTTTGCCGGAGATCATATCCGAGGAACAATCAGCTTTTGTCCCAGGCAGGCTTATAACAGATAATATCATCAGTGCTTATGAGTGTCTTCATTTTATGAAGCGCAGCAAAGCGAAGGCTAACAGTTATTGTGCTCTTAAGCTTGACATGATGAAGCCGTATGACTGGTTGGAGTGGGACTATTTGGAGGCAATAATGGGAAAACTGGGCTTTGTTGTGCCCTGGATAAAAACTGTCATGGCCATGGTGCGGTCTGTTTCCTTTTCAGTTCTGTTTAATGGAGAAAAGCTTGATCTGTCTGTACCAAGCAGAGGTATAAGGCAGGGAGATCCGATATGCCCTTACCTTTTCTTAATTGCAGCGGAGGGCCTTTCGTGCCTTCTGAAAACCAGTTCTTCGTCATCAAACATTGTAGGATTAAAGGTGGCACCTACGGCCCCAGCCGTGAACCACCTTCTTTTCGCAGATGACAGCCTGCTGCTTTTTAAGTCAGGGAACGAGGGGGCAGTAGTGGTATCAAACCTACTGGATACATACTGTTTGGCATCAGGACAGAGGATAAATCACGATAAGTCATCAATCTTTTTCAGCAGAGGATGTCCACAACAGGTCAAAGATGATATGAAAAATATTTTGAATGTGCAAAATGAGTCACTCAGTGACAGGTACCTAGGTATGCCAACGGAGGTTGGTCACTCGAAGAATGGGACCTTCAAGTACTTGTGGGATCGTGTATGGGAAAAGGTGAGAGGGTGAATGGAAAAACTCTTATCCTCCGCAGGGAAAGAAGTTCTGATCAAGGCGGTTGCTCAGGCAATTCCAGTTTACTCTATGGCATGCTTCCGTCTTCCTCGGGGCCTATGTGAAAGTGTTACTTCGCTAATCAGACAATTCGGAGGGGGGGGCAAACAAGGAAACGAAAGCCTAGCTGGGTGGCTTGGGACGTGATGACTTTACCGAAGAACCTAAGAGGTCATGGTTTTCGAGACATGGAGATGTTTAACTTGGCGCTTTTAGCTCGACAGTCATGGCGTATGTTGCAAAACCCACTGTCTTTAAGCGCGAGGATCCTGAAAGCAGTCTACTATCCTCATACAGACAACTTTGGTGCATCCCTGGGATCACACCCTTCGCAGATTTGGCGAGCTATCCTCGATGGTCGGGACATAATGGTGCAAGGTTTGGTTCGTAGGATTGGAGATGGAGAATTGACCAATATTTGGGAGGACAACTGGTTGCCGAGATCACAGGCGAGGAGGCCAATTGCTTGCTTAGTCGATGCCCCACCGAGGCTGGTGGCTGAACTGATTGACCACACATCGTCTGCCTGGAACGAGAACTTGGTGTGCTCGGTGTTCATACCGATAGATGCAGAGGCCATCTTACAAATTCCCCTTTGTACAAGACAAGTAGATGACTTTTGGGCTTGGGCCGAGGAGCGAAAGGGTTTCTTTTCAGTCCGTTCAGCATACCGGATGATTCAACGGACAAGTTAAGTCGGGAAGCATGGTTGTACGAGCAGGGCGGATCCTCCGACTCCCAAGTTGCTGACCAAGGCTGGACTGATCTATGGCGGATCAGGGTCCCGTCTAAGCTGAAAGTTTTCTTATGGAGACTAGCTAGAAACTCGATCCCTACAGCTGCACTTCTCCACCACAGGAACATGTCATCTTCCAGGGCTTGTTGCTTATGCGGGTCTGTGGATACTTGGCGACACACATTTGTGGATTGCTCGGTCTCTACTCTCTAGGAGCTCTTGGGCACTGTCATCGGATGCTGTTTTGGATAGGCTGAGCACCTGCAGAGAAGAAAATCCAAAGAAGTGGCTGTTTGTCATGCACGAAGCTCTCAACCATGCTGATTTTCTTGCTTTTGTGGTTACCCTCTGGGCGCTGTGGAATTCACGAAGAAAGGCCATGTACGAGGACTTCTTCCAAACCCCTTTCGCTATTCATAGTTTTGTTACATCTTATATAACAGAGCTAAGAGCACTACAGCAGATAGGAGGGATCGGCAGAGGGGCGGCTCAACGCCGGCCAAATCATTGGCTTGCACCTGCGGAGGGTTTATCCAAAGTCAATGTAGACGCAGCAGTGGGAAGGTTGAATGGAGCACTGGCAGCAGTCTGTAGAGACCGAGATGGTGTTTTCATGGGAGCATCGGCAGTGGTATTTCCAAACTTGTCAGACCCCGGTATCCTAGAGACACTCGCAATTAGGGAGGCTCTGGCGCTCGCGGATGATCTCTACGCCAGAAGGATTCATGTGGCATCAGATTGCAAGGTGGCCGTCGACGATATTCACCATCTATACAAAGGGAGCTATGGTGCAATTGTGCATGAGATCATGCAATGTAGATTATCTTTTGAAACTTGTAATATTATTCACGAGTTTAGGAGCTCGAATATCGAGGCTCACAAACTAGCAAAGCATGCTTTATCTCTCGGGGTTGGCCGCCATGCTTGGTTAGGCCAACCCAATGAACTTGATTTCGTCCCTGTAAACATTGTGACGGACTAATAAAGCTTTGCAGTTTGTCTAAAAAAACTAAAAAAACGTATACTAACCAGTACACGTATCTGTTTGTATCCAAGCTGTGGCGTGTCTGTGACCAGAAGTGCTGTTTTTGTTGCGTTGCATCGCCGCCAAAACGTTTCCATGGAAGAGTTTGGTGATGGACAACAAAGTATCTGCTTAGTCTGCACTCTGTAGTAGACAGTAGAAGTGGTAGGATGCTTCATCATATCATGTTAGAAAGATTCCAACGTCAAGGAAGGAGCAGACACAAGATCAGATTGTTGTTGCCACTAATTGTTATGCTCCCCGTCGCTTCATCCCACGGCGAAGGACCCCGGACGCCGGGCGGCCCCAGTCGGCGAGGCGGCGCTACCTTCACGGCAGGTGGCATGCGCGGGATGTGGCGGATGGCCTCCTCGACAGCTTGGGCAGCAAGGAGCCGGCAGGAGGTGGTCGTGGCGTGGGCTTCTTGCACTCCAGATCTGAAGCTCGTGGTTCTCCCGGCTGTGTCCGATCTGTGGCTTTTGCTACCAGATCCGGTGCTGGCTGGGTGATATAGTGGTATAGGATTGCGTTCAGGGTAATCTCTTGGCCGGTTCTCCGGCCACGGCGGTGACGGCGCGTGCGCGCGTGGTTTTTGTCCCTGGAGGCGCTGCCGAGGACCTGTTCTATCCACCCCCATCCTACATCCCGGGTGAAAGCCCAAAACCCGTCCCGGGTTGGGCGGCAGCGGCACCCTGCACATCGCTCTCTTCTTGGAGACGCCGCCTGGGCTCTCTGGTTCTTCGGGAGAGTGGTTGTGAGGTTGGAGAGCACTAATCAGTGGCGAGCCCAAGGGGTGATTTTGTGTGTGTAGGGTGTGTGCCTTTACGGAGTGGTGCTCTGCGGCGGCAAGGTCGTGGTTGTGCCCTGGTGGCTCTGCGCCTGAGCCGGATCAGAGGGGGATATGGTTCCCCTTCCCGTCGACAGCTCCACGACACGCACCGCAGATGCCTGGCCCTCCTTGTGTGGACATTGGAGCGACACCTGGTGCTTCCAATTTTCGCCCCTGGTGCTCAGCAGTTTGCTTCTTTGACGACCGTCCCGGCAACTTTCATTCAGTTTCTCGGTTGTCCAAGGAAGGTGGCAGTGCAGCGGATGTGGTGTGTACTCTTCGGTATGGCGAGGACCGCAAGCTTGCTTGCTCTGGTGTGTCGTCTGGCACCTGCTCTAGCTCTCGGGTGAGCCCCCAACGATCCGATGGTGCGGCGCCTTCGAGCCTAGGCGAGAGGATAGGGTTCTTCTTCGGCGTTGGAAGACAGGTGCTCGTTTGTCCAATGCTCCATGGTCACTAATCCTTGATGGTACTTTCTTTTCCTGTCTTTGGTCCGGGGGTGCAGCGGGCTTCGACATTACTTGCAGTCTTTTCTCGCGTATTTTCTTGGTGCGCAGTAGTGCGCGTTGTGTTGTAAGCTGCTCAGTTAGCTCCCATGTATCTTTCGGTCGCTCATGCTTGGTGGTCTCGTGTAATCCTGACCGGTTGATGGCTTTGTTAATTCAAAGCCGAGATCTCCTTGAGCCTCCATTCTAAAAGAAAAAAAACTGGAGCCATCTAATCACTCGTACAATGTTGCTGTTTTGTGCAAGAAAAATATTTGCTTTCGTAAGTTTATTATCTACCTGCAAATAAGATTTTATTGTTACAACACCACTCTGATTATCTGCACACACACAAAAAATACAATAATAAAGCCCATGGATTCCGTGCTTAATTCAGGTCTAATTATTCCCACAACGTGCAAAAGGCATACAAAGGCACACTCCAATATTTATTTTTATCATTTAAAACATGAATTAGAAAGGTATAGATATTCTAAGTACTAAATTATATCATAGGTTGTTTACCTAGAGAGGCAATGCTGGACTATTTACTTACGTAGGAAAAAACACGCCAATCAATTCTATTTCTAAGTTTTAGTAACAAAAACATCGACGTGATAAAAAACATATTCCTCAACTGCAAATTCAGAACTTAGGGATGAAAAAGGAATTGAACACATGAAACTTCCATGTATGTTCACATCTCAAGCCACGTTTATATAAGCTCTTCTGTCATGCAAATACATTTCTCACTGAGAGTGTATTATAAATTTTGGTAATGGATTTCACATTACATAGATTGATGGCATCATATTTTTATCCCATTTTTTTAAAATAACTTAGCAACAAAAAGTAGTCACAACATTCTGATTTTCTTCAAGGAATCATCATGTGTGCTGTAGTTTCGATCCGCATAACTAGCTTATGTTGTACTGATTCAAGCAACAAACTCCTGTATGTTTTATTGCTTCTGGCTTTTGCAAAATGAAAAGCTATCAATGTTGACTGGAAAGTAAATATATGAGAGGACTGGAAGTGTTTCTTAATTATAGTTAAACTTACAAATAGAGCAGTCCTTCAAAATACTTCCAAAAAGTTATTTCTTGGGCACATAGTGCTAACCATTTTTTTGTCTGTATAGTCCGTAAACCAAAGGAAAATGCCTTTTGGTTCCTAAGTGTATATACACTTAATGTGGGAAAATTAATAATTATGAAAAAAGTCAAGAAATTATAAAAAAAAATTTGAATAAACTTGACATTTTTTTGGCACTACTATATAATTTTCCGCGAAGGAAAAACTTCATTAACTTCCCGGCAATGTTTTTTGCTATATACAAGTTACTGCTCACACCAATTTGACCTTAAATTTTTAACTTTTTGCCCTGAATTCAACAGGGGTTTCTTCTTTGTGGATTTTTTTACAAGTACAATAGAAGGTAACTTTATTTAAAAAAAAACATATTTTTTGATTTTTAAATTACTATTTGTTTTGCATATAGGGTGTAGATACACTCAGAAACCAAACATCCATATCCATAAACCAAATGGAAACAGAATAGTTTTTTTTTCCTGAAAAAATAGGTAAACACTACTCCTTCCATAAAGGTGTGATCTAAACGCTCCTATATTTCTTTACAGAGGGAGTACAAGTAATGACCCAGCCCAGCCCTCTGCTGGTGTCCATCATCTATCCAGATCCCCACCTCTCCTCCTCATCTCTTTACTGAGAGAAGCTAGTTAACGAGCGCTTCTTTCGGAGGCTAACAACGATCAACCCACTTGGCGCGCTCTCAGCCGCCCGCCACGTTCGCACTCTGGGTGCTCCCTTTAGCAGTCAAAGTTATTCTTGGTTACCTAAGAGGACTAAGGAAGTATTTCTCGGTTATGGAGGTGATAAAGAGTTCGTCGTAAAGAGTTACGTCGATGTAAGCTTTACACCAATCCAGATGACTATGAGTCTCAATCTGGATACATATTGAAACTGGGAGAAATTAGTTAGAGTAGCTCCATGCAGAGCATTTTAGACCTAGAAAATTTGCAAAATTCATACGGCTCTGAATTTAGCAGACTCGTTGACTAAACTTCTCTCACAAGCAAAACATGATCACACCTTAGTACTCTTTGGGTGTTAATCACATAGCGATGTGAACTAGATTATTGGCTCTAGTAAACCGTTTGGTTGTTGGTCACATGGCGATGTGAACTATTGGTGTTAAATCACATGGCTATGTGAACTAGATTATTGACTCTAGTGCAAGTGGGAGACTGAAGGAAATATGCCCTACAGGCAATAATAAAGTTCTTATTTATATTTCCTTATATCATGATAAATGTTTATTATTTATGCTAGAATTGTATTAACCGGAAACTTAGTACATATGTGAATACATAGACTAAACAAAGTGTCCCTAGTATGCCTCTACTTGACTAGTTCGTTAATCAAAGATGGTTATGTTTCCTGACCACAGACATGTGTTGTCATTTGATGAACGAGATCACATCATTAGAGAATAATGTGATGGACAAGACCCATCTCTTAGCTTAGCATAATGATCGATAAGTTTTATTGCTATTGCGTTCTTCATGACTTATACATGTTCCTTTGACTATGAGATTATGCAACTCCCGAATACCGGAGGAACACCTTGTGTGCTATCAAACGTCACAACGTAACTGAGTGATTATAAAGATGCTCTACAGGTGTCTCCGAAGGTGTTTGTTGGGTTGGCATAGATCGAGATTAGGATTTGTCACTCCGTGTATCGGAGAGGTATCTCTGGGCCCTCGGTGTAATGCTCATCACTATAAGCCTTGTAAGCAATGTGACTAATGAGTTAGTTGCAGGATGAAGCATTACGGAACGATTAAAGAGACTTGCCGGTAACAATATTGAACTAGGTATGAAGATACCGATGATCGAATCTCGGGCAAGTACATACTAATGACAAAGGGAACAACATATGTTGTTGTGCGGTTTGACCGATAAAGATCTTCGTAGAATCTGTAGGAGCCAATATGAGCATCCTGGTTCCTCTATTGGTTATTGATCGGAGATGTGTCTCGATCATGTCTACATAGTTCTCGAACCCGTAGGGTCCGCATGCTTAACGTTCGATGACGATTTGTATTATGAGTTATGTGTTTTGGTGAGCGAAGTTTTTTTATAGTCCCGGATGAGATCGCGGACATTATGAGGAGTCTCAAAATGGTCGAGAGGTAAATATTGATATATTGGACGGTGGTATTCGGACACCGAAAGGGTTCCGGAATGTATCAGGTACAAACCGGAGTACTGGAAGGGTTACCGGGACCCGCCGGTGGAAGATATGGGCCATATGGGCTATGGGAGGGAGGCTAACCATGCCACAAGGGGCTGGTGCGCACCCCACAAGGGAAGAGGCCGAATTGGACTGGGGAAAGGGGGCGCCACCCCCCTTTCCTTCTCCTACTCCCTCTCCTCCCCCCTTTCCACTTCTGTAAGAAGGAAAAAAAGAGGGGGGGGGGGGGCGAATCCTACTAGGAGTGGAGTCCTAGTAGGACTCCCCCTCCCTTGGCGCGCCCCAGGTGGCCGGCCTCCTCCTTCATCCTTTATATACGGGGGTAGGGGCACCCCAAAGGGACAACATTGTCTTAGCCGTGTGCGGTGCCCCTCCCCCCTCCACCGTTTACTCCTCTAATAGTATCATCGTAGTGCTTAGGCGAAGCCCTGCGCGGATCACTTCATCAACACCGTCACCACGCCGTCATGTTGACGAAACTCTCCCTCGACCCTCTGCTGGATCAAGAATTCAAGGGATGTCATCGAGCTGAACGTGTGCTGAACTCGGAGGTGCCGTACGTTCGGTGCTAGATCGGTTGGATCATGAAGACATTCGACTACATCAACCGCGTTAACATACTGCTTCCGCTTTCGGTCTACGAGGGTACGTGGACACACTCCCCCCTCTCTTTGTTATGCATCTCCTAGATAGATCTTGCGTGATCGTAGGAATTTTTTTGAAATTGCATGCTACGTTCCCTAACAGTTGCATGTGACGAAGGATCTTTGCATGAACTTGCTAGGCTTCTTGGGCGTGTATGGGAAGACAAAAGATACACCAGAGGCACGGGAGGACCATCAATGAGGGCACGAAAAAGACGGCAATGCCTCCGAAGCAGTATGAAGGTCCTGCCAGTTATGCTCTTACCAAAGAAGAGAAGGAAATCTTCTTTGAACGCCTTTTGTAATTGTAGGTTACATATAGGATTGGAATGTGCCAAAGCTAGTAGCCTTCTCGTTGCTCCTCCACAAGATAAGACCTTAGCCTCTCCTTCTCCTCTTGTCTGTGCTTCCCAATTATCCCCATCTTCTATGGCCTTTCGGCCATGGTGGTGCAGAGGATATTGGCCCCCCATTGGTGGGAGGGACCCTGATGCGTCTCCAACATATCTATAATTTTTGATTATTCCATGCTATTATATTATCTGTTTTGGATGTTTAATGGGCTTTATTATACACTTTTATATTATTTTTGGGACTAACCTATTAACCGGAGGCCCAGTCCAAATTGTTGTTTTTTTTGCCTATTTCAGTGTTTCCATTGGATTATGCTTCACATGATATTTATTTTGTTGAGTTTGCTCCCACAAATATTGATGAGAATAAATTTGCTTATGTGGAGAGTAGTAAAATTTCTATGCAAGTAGATCGTGAAAAGAATGCTTTAGGTGCTGGTTATATGGTTGAAATCATTCATGATGCTACTGAAAATTATTATGAGAGAGGATCATATGCTTCTACATATTGCAATAATATCAAGTTTCCTCTCTATGTGTTGAAAATTTTGAAGTTATGCTTGTTTAGCCTTCCTATGCTAGTTGATTATTGTTCCCATAAGTTGTTTGCTCACAAAATCCCTATGCATAGGAAGTGGGTTGGACTTAAATGTACTAGTTATATTCTTTATGATGCTCTCTTTATGTTTCAATCCTTATCTTCCATGTGAACATCATTGAAATCATCATGCCTAGCTAGGGGCGTTAAACGATAGCGCTTATTGGGAGGCAACCCAATTTTATTTTTGTTCTTTGCTTTTGCTCCTGTTTAGTAATAAATAATTCATCTAGCCTCTGTTTAGATGTGGTTTTATGTTTCAATTAGTGTTTGTGCCAAGTAGGACCTTTGGGAAGACTTGGGCGAAGTCTATGCGATCTTGCTGTAAAAGACAGAAAATTTTGCGCTCACGAGATTAGCCGCCATTGTTTACTGGAGAGTGATTTTAGGTTGATTCTTTTTGCATATGATTAATACACAAATTTCTCACGTCCAACAATTTATTTCAGAATTTGTGGAGTTACAGAAGTATTGGAATGATATAGATTACTACAGACTGTTCTGTTTTTGATAGATTCTATTTTCATTGTGTTGTATGCTTATTTTGATGAATCTATGAGTAATATCGGAGGGTATGAACCATAGAGAAGTTGGAATACAGTAGATATTACACCAATATGAATTTAGAATGAGTTCACAACAGTACCTAAGTGGTGATTTTATTTTCTTATACTAACGGAGTTTACGAGTTTTCTATTGAGTTTTGTGTTGTGAAGTTTTCGAGTTTTGGGTAAAGATTCGATGGACTATGGACTAAGGAGTGGCAAGAGCCTAAGCTTGGGGATTCCCAAGGCACCCCAAGGTAATATTCAAGGACAACCAAGAGCCTAAGCTTGGGGATGCCCCAGATGGCATCCCCTCTTTCGTCTTCGTTTATCGGTAACTTTACTTAGAGCTATATTTTTATTCACCACATGATATGTGTTTTGCTTGGAGCGTCATTTTATTTTATTTTGTTTTGCTTGCTGTTTGAATAAAATCCCAAGATCTGAAATTCTTAAATGTTAGAGAGTCTTCACATAGTTGCATAATTATTGGACTACTCATTGATCTTCACTTATATCTTTCGAAGTAGTTTGTCATTTGCTCTAGTGCTTCACTTATATCTTTTTAGAGCACGACGGTGGTTTTATTGTGAAGAAATTAACGAACACTCTTGCTTAACTTATATTATTTTTGGAGTCTTTTAGAACAGCATGGTAATTTTCTTTGGTTATGAATTTAGTCCTTATGATGGGCATCCAAGATGGGTATAATAAAAACTTTCATATAAAGTGCATTGAATACTATGAGAAGTTTGATTCTTTATGATTGTTTTGAGATATGAAGATGGTGATATTAGAGTCATGCTAGTGGAGTAGTTGTGAATTTGAGAGATACTTGTGTTAAAGTTTGTGATTCTCGTAGCATGCATGTATGGTGAACCGTTATGTGATGAAGTTGGAGCATGATTTATTTATTGATTGTCTTCCTTATGTGTGGAGGTCGGGATCGCGCAATGGTTAACTCCTACCAACCCTTCCCCTAGGAGCATGCGTGTAGTACTTTGTTTTGATGACTTGTAGATTTTTGCAATAAGTATGTGAGTTCCTTGTGACTAATGTTGAGTCCATGGATTATACGCACTCTCACCGTTCCACCATTGCTAGCCTCTCTTGTGCCGCACAACTCTCGCCGGTACCATACACCCACCATATACCTTCCTCAAAATAGCCACCATACCTACCTATTATGGCATTTCCATAGCCATTCCGAGATATATTGCCGTGCAACTTTCCACCGTTCCGTTTATTATGACACGCTTCATCATTGTCATATTGCTTTGCATGATCATGTAGTTGACATAGTATTTTGTGGCAAAGCCACCATTCATAATTCTTTCTTACATGGCACTCTTGATGCATTGCACATCTCGGTACACCGCCGGAGGCATTCATATAGAGTCATATTTTGTTCTAAGTATCGAGTTGTAATTCTTGAGTTGTTAGTAAATAAAAGTGTGATGATCTTCATTATTAGAGCATTGTCCCAGTGAGGAGAGGATGATGGAGACTATGATACCCCCACAAGTCGGGATGAGACTCCGGACGAAAAAATATAAAAAAAAGGGAAAAAGAGAGGCCATAAAAAGGAGAAAAAAGGCCCAAATAAAAAAATAAAAAATGAGATAAAAAGAGAGAAGGGGCAGTGCTACTATCCTTTTACCACAGTTGTGCTTCAAAGTAGCACCATGATCTTCATGACAGAGAGTCTCCTATGTTGTCACTTTCATATACTGGTGGGTATTTTTTATTATAGAACTTGGCTTGTATATTCCAATGATGGGCTTCCTCAAACTGCCCTAGGTCTTCATGAGCAAGCAAGTTGGATGCACACCCACTTAGTTTCCTTTTGAGTTTTCATACACTTATAGCTCTAGTGCTGGCAATCCCTACTCACTCACATTGATATCTATTGATGGGCATGACCATAGCCCGTTGATACGCCTAGTTGATGTGAGACTATCTTCTCCTTTTTTGTCTTCTCCACAACACCATTCTATTCCACCTATAGTGCTACGTCCATGGCTCACGCTCATGTATTGCGTGAAGATTGAAAAAGTTTAAGAATACTAAAGTATGAAACAATTTCTTGGCTGAAACCGGGGTTGTGCATGATTTAAATATTTTGTGTGACGAAGATAGAGCATAGGCAGACTATATGATTTTGTAGGGATAACTTTCTTTGGCAATGTTATTTTGAGAAGACATAATTACTTAGTTAGTATGCTTGAAGTATTATTATTTTTATGTCAATATTAAAATTTTGTCTTGAATCTTTCGGATCTGAACATTCATGCCACAATAAAGAAAATTACATTGATAATTATGTTAGGTAGCATTCCACATCAAAAATTCTGTTTTTATCATTTACCTACTTGAGGACGAGCATGAATTAAGCTTGGGGATGCTTGATACGGCTCTAACGTATCTACAATTTTTGATTGTTCCATGATATTATATTATCTGTTTTGGATGTTTAATGGGCTTTATTATACACTTTTATATTATTTTTGGGACTAACCTATTAACCGGAGGCCCAGTCCAAATTGCTATTTTTTTGCCTACTTAAGTGTTTCGCAGAAAAGGAATATCAAACGGAGTCCAAACGAATGAAACCTTCGGGAGAGTTGTTTTTGGATCAAACGTGATCCAGAGGACTTGGAGTGGACGTCAAGAAAGAAGCGAGGAGGCCACGAGGCAGGGAGGCGCGCCTGCCCCCTGGGTGCGCCCCCCACCCTTGTGGGCCCCTACTTCTTCCTCCTATATATACTGCTACCTCTTGAGCACTGCGTTGGTTTTCCCTTGAAGAGGAAAGGGTGATGTAGCAAAGTAGCGTAAGTATTTCCCTCAGTTTTTGGTATCAATCCAGTAGGAGGCTCCTCAAAAGTCCCTCGTACCTACACAAACAAACAAGAACCTCGCAACCAACGCGATAAAGGTGTTATCAATCCCTTCACGGAAACTTGCGAAAGTGAGATCTGATAGAGATAATAAGATAAGATAAATATTTTTGGTATTTTTATGATATAGATTGGAACGTAAAAGATGCAAATAAAACTAGATGGGAAACTTATATGATAAAAGATAGACCCGGGGGCCACAGGTTTCACTAGTGGCTTCTCTCAAGATAGCATAAGTATTACGGTGGGTGAACAAATTACTGTCGAGCAATTGATAGAAAAGTGCATAGTTATGAGATTATCTAGGCATGATCATGTATATAGGCATCACGTCTCTGATAAGTAGATCGAAACGATTCCTCATCTACTACTATTACTCCACACATCGACCGACTCCTGCCTGCATCTAGAGTATTAAGTTCATGAAGAACAGAGTAACACATTAAGAAAGATGACATGGTGTAGAGGGATAAACTCAAGCAATATGGTATAAACACCATCTTTTTATCCTTGATGGCAACAATACAATACGTGCCTTGTTGCCCCTGCTGTCACTGGGAAAGGACACCGCAAGATTGAACCCAAAGCTAAGCACTTCTCCTATTGCAAGAAAGATCAATCTAGTAGGCCAAACCAATTTGATAATTCAAAGAGACTTGCAAATATAACCAATCACACATAAAATAATTCAGAGAAGATTCCATTATTTCTCATGGATAAACTTGATCATAAACCCACAATTCATCGGATCTCGACAAACACACCGCAAAAAGTGTAACATCGAATTGATCTCCAAGAAGATCGGGGAGAACATTGTATTGAGATTCAAAGAGAGAGAAGAAGCCATCTAGATAAAAACTATGGACCTGAAGGTCTGTGGTAAACTACTCACAACACATCGGAGAGGCCATGGAGATGATGTAGAGGCCCTCCATGGTCCATTCCCCCTCCGGCGGAGCACCGGAGAAGGCTCCAAGATGGGGTCTCGCGGATACAGAAGGTTGCGGTGGTGGAAATAGTTTTTTGTGGTGCTCCTTGATGTTTTCAGGGTACGTGGATATATATAGGAGGAAGAAGTAGGTCGGTTGAG
The DNA here is from genome assembly GCA_021605205.1 of Aegilops longissima. Lineage (NCBI taxonomy): Eukaryota > Viridiplantae > Streptophyta > Magnoliopsida > Poales > Poaceae > Aegilops > Aegilops longissima. The sequence goes on along the minus strand of CM038682.1, from coordinate 3,747,227 downwards.
CCACGAGGAGCCCACGAGGGTGGGGGGCACGCCGGGCACCCTCGTGGCCGCCTCGTTTGCTGCTTGACGTCCACTCCAAGTCTCCTGGATTGTGTTTGCTCCAAAACGATCGCTCCCAAAGGTTTCATTACGTTTGGACTCCGTTTGATATTCCTTTTCTTCGAAACACTGAAATAGGCACAAAAAAACAGCAATTCGGGCTGGGCCTCCGGTTAGTAGGTTAGTCCCAAAAATGATATAAAGGTGTAAAGTAAAGCCCATAAACATCCAAAACGGGTAATATAATAGCATGGAACAATAAAAAATTATAGATACGTTGGAGATGTATCAACCATTCCCAAGCTTAATTCATGCTCGTCCTCGAGTAGGTAAATGATAAAAATAGAAGTTTTGATGTGGAATGCTACCTAGCATAATTCTCAATGTAATTTTATTTATTGTGGCATGAATGTTCAGATCCAAATGTTCAAAAAAAAGTTCATATTGACATAAGAAATAGTAATACTTCAAGCATACTAACAAAGCAATCATGTCTTCTTAAAATATCATGGCTAAAGAAGGTTCATCCCTACAAAATCATATAGTTAGACTATGTTTCATTTTCATGATACAAAATACTCCCATCAAGAACAACCCGGTTTCAGCCAAGCAATTGGTTCATACTTTTTAACACCTTCAGCTTTTTCCAACTCTCACGCAATACATGAGCATGAGCCAAGGATATAGCACTATGGGTGGAATAGAGTATGATGATGGAGGTTGTGCGGAGAAGAGAAAAAAGGAGAAAGTCTCACTTTGACGAGGCTAATAAACGGGCTATGGAGATGCCCATCAATTGATGTCAACATGAGGAGTAGGGATTGCCATGCAATGGATGCACTAGAGCTATAAATGTATGAGAGCTCAACAAAAGAGACTAAGTGGGTGTGCATACAACTTGCTTGCTCACGAAGACCTAGGGCATTTTGAGGAAGCGCATCGTTGTAATATACAAGCCAAGTTCTATAATGAAAAATTTCCACTAGTATATGAAAGTGATAACATAAGAGACTCTCTATATGAAGAACATGGCGCTACTTTGAAGCACAGGTGAGGAAAAGGATAGTAATATTGTCCCCCTTTTTTATTTCTTTTTTCCTTTTTTTGGGCCTTTCCTTTTTTATTTGGTCTTTCTTTTTTTATTGGCCCTTTTTTTGGCCTTTCTTTTTTTATAAGGGACAATGCTCTAATAATGATGATCATCACACTTCTATTTATTTACAACTCATGAATTACAACTGAAAACTAGAACAAGATATGACTCTATATGAATGCCTCTGGCGGTGTACCGGGATGGGCAATGAATCAAGAGTGACATGTATGAAAAATTATGCATGGTGGCTTTGCCACAAATACGATGTCAACTACATGATCATGCAAGGCAATATGATAATGATGATGTGTGTCATGAAAAACGGAACGGTGGAAAGTTGCATGGCAATATATCTCGGAATGGCTATGGAAATGCCATAATAGGTAGGTATGGTCGCTGTTTTGAGGAAGATATAAGGAGGTTTATGTGTGATAGGTAGGTATGGCGGAAATGCCATAATAGGTAGGTATGGTAAAAGTTGTATCACGGGGTTTGGATGCACCGGCAAAGTTTGCACCAACTCTCAAGGTGAGAATGGGCAATGCACGGTACCGAAGAGGCTAGCAATGATGGAAAGGTAAAAGTGCGTATAATCCATGGACTCACATTAGTCATAAAGAACTCATATACTTATTGCAAAATTTTATTAGCCCTCGAAGCAAAGTACTACTACGCATGCCCCTAGGGGGGAGGTTGGTAGGAGTTAACCATCGCGCACCCCCGACCTCCACACAAGGGAAGGCAATTAAAAGAGCACTCCATGCAATAAATTTGTTACACAACTTTTACCATACGTGCATGCTATGGGACTTGCCAACTTCAACACAAGTATTCTTTAAATTCACAATTACCCAACTAGCATGACTCTAATATCACCACCTCTATATCTCAAAACAATTATCAAGCATCAAATTGATCATAGCATCCTATTCACTTCCTATGATAGTTTTTATTATACCCGACTAGGATGCCCATCATTCTAGGACCAAATTTATAATCATAGCAAATACCATGATGTTCTAAAAGACTATCAAAATGATATAAGTGAAGCATGAGAGATTAACAATTTCTAAAAAAATTAAGCCACCACCGTGCTCTAAAAGGTATAAGTGAAGCACTAGAGCAAAACTTATCTAGCTCAAAAGATATAAGTGAAGCACATAGAGTATTCTAATAAATTCCAAATCATGTGAGTCTCTCCCAAAGGGTGTGTACAACAAGGATGATTGTGGTAAACTAAAAAGCAAAGACTCACATCATACAAGACGCTCCAAGCAAAAAACATATCATGTGGTGAATAAAAATATAGCTCCAAGTAAAGTTACCGATAAACAAAGACGAAATTGGGGATGCCTTCTGGGGCATCCCCAAGCTTAGGCTTTTGGTTGTCCTTGTATTATATTGGGGTGCCATGGGCATCCCCAATCTTAGGCTCTTGCCACTCCTTATTCCGTAGTCCATCAAATCTTTACCCAAAACTTGAGAACTTCACAACACAAAACTCAACAAGAAATATCATAAGCTCACTACAGGAAACAGGTAATTTGCCGTCTGTGGATTACGGACGGCAAAGACCCAAATCCAGACGGCAAAGATTTTGCCGTCAGGAAGTAGACGGCAAACTCAGACGGCAAAGATTAGTCGGCAAAGAATACTTTGCCGTCAGCCTTTTGTCGAGATGACGGCAAAGATTTTGCCGTCAGTCAATATAGTTTTGCCATCTGCCCCAAAAATAACAGATGGCAAAAAACGTGTTCTTTGCCGTCAGTCAAAACGTGTGCTTTGCCGTCATCCACACTAAAGTACAGACGGCAAAGATTATTTTTCATTTTTTTTAAAAAGGGACGTATGAGCAGAGCATCTCGCCGGACACACGAAAAACAAACCAAAAAAGGTTTGGCTCAAGGAGATTTAGGATTCGACACGGCCTTGCTGTGTTGCATTCATCGTCGGTGGTTACAGAGAAGAAGTTACAGAAGTGTCCTCAAAATTTACACAAGGACCCCTAGAAACTAAAAATGAAAAGCAATCAAGTCCTCCATCACAGCAACAGGTTCTTCACCGCCGGCCGTCCTTCTCGCCAGGGACAATACCCCGCCGCCTCGCCCTGCTCACCGCGCCGCTCGCCCGACCCTACTCGCCGCGCCACCGGACAACGACGCTCGCCCGCGCCGCTTGGCCGACCCTGGTAACCCGCACCACCGCCCAGCCATGCTCGAGCTCGCTGGTTCCCGGAGAGAGAGAGAGAGAGGGGGGGGGCACCGACGCGCGCCAGTGCAACGTCGGGTGGCCGATGCGCGCCACGCTCGAGGGACGAGGCCGCCGCTACCGAGGGACGAGGTCGCCGCGCCAGAGGGACGAGCCGCCGGCTACCGCGCCACCCGCTGGTCTTCCATGCTCGTCGCCAGCGTGTCCACCATGCCCGCTGCCAGCGGCCGGGTAGGCGGGGCGACGGGGACGGGCCGGGGCAAGTAGGCGAGGTGGCGGTGGGGAGACGGAGCCGAGGCCAGCGGCCGGTGGGGGAGACGCAATCGAGGCCAGCGGCGGTCTGGCGGGCGACGGAGCCGAGGCCAGCGGCCGGTGGGGGCAACGGGTTACTCGCGCTGAGGTCGGCCCGGCGACGGGGCGGGGCAGCGGGGCGATGGGGTCGGGGACAGCGAGCGTGGCCGGCGAGGCAGAGGCCGGGAGGAGAGGTGGCCGCGGGTGTTGGTGTCCTCCAGATCGAGAGAGAGAGAGAGAGACGTACGAGAGGGGATGAGTGGTGGGGGCGTGGGGGTGTCAGGTGGATAAGGTGGAGAGAGGGCGTGGGACGTGGGGCTGGTGGGTTTTGCCTCATGGGGATGTGCGGAGGAGATTTAGCCATGTCAGCGATCCGCATGATCGATCCGTGGACTTGTGTTTTCTCTTTGCCTTCTGTGGTTCTATTTACAGACGGCAAAGTAAGCACTTTGCCGTATGTTAATAAAATCACAGACGGCAAAGTTTGCGATTGTTGGGATGGGTGGGTGGGGCGTGCGTGGTGTGAAACGGATGCGGGTGGGGGCGCCCTAGATCGTGCCACCTCATCGATCCGTGGGATCGATCCGTGTGCTGTGCTTTTTCTTTGCCGTCTGCGATTGTTTTACAGACGGCAAAGAGCTCTCTTTGCCGTCTGTAAAATAAATCGCGGACGGCAAAGTTTTTGCTGTCTGTGATTTTTTTATAGACGGCAAAAAGAGCTCTTTGCCGTCTGTAAAAAAGAACTCTTTGCCGTCTGTGTTTTTTTTACAAACGGCAAAGTATGGATTTGCCGTCAGTTGTTCTTTGCCGTCAGCCGCTGTTGGCAAAGTTTGTCTTTGCCGTCTGGCCCGACGAAATGCTGACGGCAAAGAACAGTACCGACGGCAAATCTCCAGTTTCCCGTAGTGGCTCCGTTAGTGCAAGAAAGAAAAACCACCACATAATGTACTATAATGAACTCATTCTTTATTTATATTGGTGTTAAACCTACTGTATTCCAACTTCTATATGGTTCATACCCCCCGATACTAGCCATAGATGCATCAAAATAAGCAAACAACACACGAAAAACAGAATCTGTCAAAAACAGGACAGTCTGTAGCAATCTGTCTATTGATCTACTGCTGGAACTCTAAAAATCCTATCAAAATACGAACTGCTGGAAAATTTGTCTATTGATCTACTGCAAAAATAATCAATGCAAAATCACGGTCCTGTGATTTATTAAAATTGTTCTCGTGCGCGCAAAAGTTTCTGTTTTTCAGCAGAATCAAATTTATTATCACCGTAGGTTATCCTATAGGTTCTACTTGGCAAAAACACTAATTAAAACACAAAACCACATCTAAGCAGAAGCTAGATGGATTATTTATTACTAAACAGAAGCAAAAAGAAAGTAACTAAAATAAAATTGGGTTGCCTCCCAACAAGAGCTATCGTTTAACGCCCCTAGCTAGGCATAAAAGCGAGAATAGATCTAGGTATTGCCATCTTTGGTATTCAAATCATAAGTAGCTCGCATAATAGATTCATAAGGTAATTTGACTTTATTTCTAGGGAAGTGTTCCATGCCTTTCCTTAATGGAAATTGGAATCTAATATTCCCTTCCTTCATATCAATAATTGCACCAATCGTTCCAAGGAAAGGTCTACCAAGAATAATAGGACATGAAAGATTCCAATCTATATCAAGAACAATGAAATATACGGGCACATAATTCCTATTTGCAACAATAAGAACATCATTGATCCTTCCCATAGGTTTCTTAATGGTGGAATCCGCAAGGTGCAAGTTTAAAGAGCAATCATCAACTTCATGGAAACCTAGCACATCACATAAAGTTTTCGGAATCATGGAAACACTAGAACCTAAATCACACAAAGCATAGCATTCATGATCTTTAATTTTAATTTTTATAGTAGGTTCCCACTCATCATAAAGTTTTCTAGGTGTAGAAACTTCCAATTCAAGTTTTTCTTCACAAGATTGCATCAAAGCATCAACGATATGTTTGGTAAAAGCTTTATTTTGACTATAAGCATGAGGAGAATTCAACACGGATTGCAACAAGGAAATACAATCTATTAAAGAATAATTATCATAATTAAATTCCTTGAAATCCATAATAGTAGGTTCAATGCTATGTAAACTTTTGATCTCTCCAATCCCACTTTTACCAAATTTAGCATCAAGATCTAAAAACTCCGAATTATTGGGACGCCTTTTAACTAAAGTTGACTCATCTTCAGTCCCATCATTATCAAGATTCATATTGCAAAACAAAGATTCAATAGGAGACACATCAATAACTTTTAGATCTTCATCATTATTTTCGTGAAAACTAGAAGAACACGCTCTTACAAAGCAATGTTTATTAGCACGCATCCTAGCGGTTCTTTCTTTGCACTCATCAATGGAAATTCTTATGGCTTTGAGAGACTCATTGATATCATGCTTATGTGGAATATATCTAAGTTTTAAAGAATCAACATCAAGGGAAAGTCTATCAACGTTCCTAGCCAATTCATCAACTTTAAGCAATTTTTCTTCAAGCAAAGCATTGAAATTCTTTTGAGAGATCATAAATTCTTTAACACTACTCTCAAAATCAGTGGTCATCTTACTAAAATTTCCATAAGAATGGTTGTAGAAATTACCATAATTATTAGAGGAATTACTAGGAAATGGCCTGGGATTAAAGTTTCCACTATAAGCATTGTTACCAAAATTATTCCTACCAACAAAATTCACATCCATAGATTCATTATTATTCTCAATCAGAGTAGACAAAGGCATATCATTAGGATCAATAGGAGCACTCTTAGTAGCAAACAATTTCATAAGTTCATCCATCTTTCCACTCAAAACATTAATTTCTTCTATCGCATGAACTTTTTTACTAGTAGATCTTTCGGTGTGCCATTGAGAATAGTTAACCATAATATTATCTAGGAGTTTAGTAGCTTCTCCTAAAGTGATTTCCATAAAAGTGCCTCCCGCGGCCGAATCTAAAAGATTTCTAGAAACAAAATTCAATCCGGCATAAATTTTGTGTATGATCATCCATAAATTCAAACCATGTGTAGGGCAATTGGGAATCATTAATTTCATTCTTTCCCAAGATTGGGCAACATGCTCATGATCAAGTTGTTCAAAATTTATAATATCGTTTCTAAGAGAGATGATCTTAGCGGGAGGAAAATACTTAGAGATAAAAGCATCTTTGCACTTATTCCACGAATCAATACTATTTTTAGGCAAAGACGAAAACCAAGTTTTAGCACGATCTCTAAGTCAAAACGGAAATAACTTCAATTTAACAATATCATTTTCCGTATCTTTATTCTTTTGCATATCATACAAATTCACTAGGAAGGCCGGAGAATTGATCTTTCATAACAAGATTCAACAAAGCAACATTGATTTCACAAGATTCAACATGATTAAGAGGAGAAATCGGAGTGCTAAGGAAATCATTATTATTAGTATTGGAAAAGTCACACAATTTGGTATTATATTGCGCCATCGTGACAAGCAATCCAACACACAAGCACACAAAGGGCAAGCGAAAAAAGAGAGGCGAACGGGAAAGAGAGGGCGGATAAAACGGCAAGGGTGAAGTGGGGGAGAGGAAAACGAGAGGCAAATGGCAAATAATGTAATGCGAGGGAGATGAGTTTGTGACTGGTACTTGGTATGTCTTGACTTGAGCGAAGACCTCCCTGGCAACGGTGCTAGAAATCCTTCTTGCTTCCTCTTGAGCATTGCGTTGGTTTTCCCTGGAAGAGGAAAGGGTGATGCAGCAAAGTAGCGCAAGTATTTCCCTCAGTTTTTGAGAACCAAGGTATCAATCTAGTAGGAGGCTCCTCAAAAGTCCCTCATACCTACACAAACAAACAAGAACCTCGCAACCAACGCGATAAAGGTGTCGTCAATCCCTTCACGGAAACTTGCAAAAGTGAGATCTGATAGAGATAATAAGATAAGATAAATATTTTTGGTATTTTTATGATATAGATTGGAAAGTAAAAGATGCAAATAATAGTAGATGGGAAACTTATATGATAAAAGATAGACCCGGGGGCCATAGGTTTCACTAGTGGCTTCTCCCAAGATAGCATAAGTATTACGGTGGGTGAACAAATTACTGTCGAGCAATTGATAGAAAAGTGCATAGTTATGAGATTATCTAGGCATGATCACGTGTATAGGCATCATGTCCGTGACAAGTAGATCGAAGCGATTCTCCCGCTACTACTATTACTCCACAGATCGACCGACTCCTGCCTGCATCTAGAGTATTAAGTTCATGAAGAACAGAGTAACACATTAAGAAATATGACATGATGTAGAGGGATAAACTCAAGCAATATGATATAAATCCCATCTTTTTATCCTCAATGGCAACAATACAATACGTGCCTTGCTGCCCCTACTGTCACTGGGAAAGGACACTGCAAGATTGAACCAAAAGCTAAGCACTTCTCCTATTGCAAGTAAGATCAATCTAATAGGCCAAACCAAACTGATAATTCGAAGAGACTTGCAAAGATAACCAATCACACATAAAAGAATTCAGAGAAGATTCAATTATTTCTCATAGATAAACTTGATCATAAACCCACAATTCATCGGATCTCGACAAACACACCGCAAAAAGAGTTACATCGAATAGATCTCCAAGAAGATCGAGGACAACATTGTATTGAGATTCAAAGGAAGAGAAGAAGCCATCTAGCTAATAACTATGGACCCGAAGGTCTGTGGTAAACTACTCGCAACTCATCGGAGGGGCCTTGGAGATGATGTAGAGGCCCTCCGTGGTCGATTCCCCCTCCGGGGGAGCGCCGGCGAAGGCTCCAAGATGGAATCTCGCAGATACAGAAGGTTGCGGTGGTGGAAATAGTTTTTTCATGGTGCTCTTGGATGTTTTCAGGGTATGTGGATATATATAGGAGGAAGAAGTAGGTCGGTTGAGCCACGAGGGGCCCACAAGGGTGGGGGCGCACCTACCCCCCTAGGGCACGCCGGGCACCCTCATGGTCGCCTTGTTTGCTGCTTGACGTCCAATCCAATTATCCTGGATTGTGTTTGTTCCAAAAAGATCGCTCCCGAAGGTTTCATTCTGTTTGGACTCCGTTTGATATTCCTTTTCTTCGAAACACTGAAATAGGCAAAAAAACAGCAATTCGGGCTAGGCCTCCGGTTAGTAGGTTAGTCCCAAAAATGATATAAAAGTGTAAAGTATAGCCCATAAACATCCAAAACGGGTAATATAATAGCATGAACAATCAAAATTATAGATACGTTGGAGACGTATCATATACCCATATACCCCGAAAACATGCAGGAGAACCATAGATCGGGAGTTCCGCCATCGCAAGCCTCTGTAGCCATCAAAAACTAATCGGGACCCTGTTCCGGCACCCTGCCGGAGGGAGGATCCCTCACCGGTGGCCATCTTCATCATCCCGGTGCTCTCCATGACGAGGACGGAGTAGTTCACCCTTAGGGCTGAGGGTATGTACCAGTAGCTATGTGTTTGATCTCTCTCTCTCTCTCTCTCGTGTTCTTGATTTGGCACGATCTTGATGTATCGCGAGCTTTGCTGTTATAGTTGGATCTTATGATGTTGCTCCCCGTCTACTCTCTTGTAATGGATTGAGTTTTCCCTTTGAAGTTATCTTATAGGATTGAGTTTTAAGGATTTGAGAACACTTGATGTATGTCTTTCATGTGCTTATCTGTGGTGACAATGGGATATCACGTGATTCACTTGATGTATGTTTTGGTGATCAACTTGCGGGTTCAGTGACCTTGTGAAATTATGCATAGGGGTTGGCACACGTTTTCGTCTTGACTCTCTGGTAGAAACTTTGGGGCACTCTTTGAAGTTCTTTGTGTTGGTTGAATAGATGAATCTGAGATTGTGTGATGCATATCTATAATCATACCCACGGATAATTGAGGTGACATTGGAGTATCTAGGTGACATTAGGGTTTTGGTTTATTTGTGTCTTAAGGTGTTATTCTAGTACGAACTCTATGATAGATCGAACGGAAAGGATAGCTTCGTGTTATTTTACTACGGACTCTTGAATAGATCGATCAGGAAGGATAACTTTGAGGTGGTTTCGTACCCTACAATAATCTTTTCGTTTGTTCTCCGCTATTAGTGACTTTGGAGTGACTCTTTCTTGCATGTTGAGGGATAGTTATATGATCCAGTTATGTTATTATTGTTGAAAGAACTTGCTAGTGAAAGTATGAACCTTAGGCCTTGTTTCCTAGCATTGGAATACCATTTGTGCTCACTTTTACCACTTGTTACCTTGCTGTTTTTATATTTTCAGATTACAAATACTCATATCTACCATCCATATTGCACTTGTATCACCATCTCTTCGCGAACTAGTGCACCTACACAATTTACCATTGTATTGCGTGTGTTGGGAACACAAGAGACTCTTTGTTATTTGGTTGCAGGGTTGTTTGAGAGAGACCATCTTCATCCTACACCTCCCACGGATTGATAAACCTTAGGTCATCCACTTGAGGAAATTTGCTACTGTCCTACAAACCTTCTGCACTTGGAGGCCCAACAATGTCTATAAGGAGAAGGTTGCGTAGTAGATATCAGACCATGTTCTCGTTCTTGTTAGATTCAACATCTTGGTTGAGGCAGTGTGGTGACGGTGATGTCCCTTAGTAGGAATATAGTTTCTCATGTTCAATCCCCATATCAATGGTGCGTCTAGCATTGTTGGAGGGTGTGTGGAGGTGTGTTTCCATCAAATCTCACAGGATTCGGCCGCTGCTGGTCTACGGTGGATCTGTTTGGATCTTGTCTTGGTTCGTCTTTGTTTGGCTATTCATAGGTTTGATCCTTCTGAACTTCGAATATCTGTATCGGCGATGGTTGTTGCTCTGGTGTGTTGGTCCTATGGGGCCTTAGCACGATGACTTCCCGACTTTCTACTACAACAAGGTATGCCTGACTTCGGTGGGAGAGGGGCAATGACGGAGGCGCGTCTACGGCTCACTCCGGTGATTGTAGTCGCTTCCACGTAGTCCAACGACCTACACTACAAGAAATATGTCAACTAGTGACCTTCTATCAGTGACCCTGGAAGAATTGGTCATAGATCTATGACCATTTTAGACCAATTGGTCAAAAGCTGTTCGGGGGGCTCCAAACCCTAAACCATTGCGACCATTTTGGTCAGAAAGGTCATAATTTCCTTATACGAAATGGCCACAAAGCAAACAGTGCTAGTCTGCTGCCTTATTTCTAGTTGTTAATGACCAATATATAGGGTCATAGCCTTGTAGATTGTGGTGGGTTGTGATGACTAGGCGCCATCTCATCAGTTTTGCCTATGTGTCATGTCCATGTGGCAGTTTTTGCCCTAGGTTGTGAAGCAACCTATATTTCTGTTATTCCAAAAATTCCCAAAAAATTCCCATAAATGTTTTGGATCATATCTTCATCAAATATGTCAAAAACATTCCTTGCCTAGTTCAAAAATAATTCAAAAATATTCATTTTCCTATTCTGTTTAGAGCAGCACTTTGTGAAGGAAGTACCACTTTGGCATGTCCAAATGGTATCCATTTTCTACAGTGCTTTCCTATGCCCAAATAACCATCCTCCACCAAATGCCAGCTCAATCCATTCATTATTTTGAGCCCAGCTTCAACATTCATATTTATGTCAAGTGTGGTACTTTGTAAAGCAAGTACCACCTAGGCTCCTCCTTTTGAGGTGAAAATTTGTGAAGACGGTCTTCTTAGTAACTGATCATCCTCAGCTAAAACTCACGCCCATTAGCCATGTGAATTTTCCGTACCGCAAATCAAACACTTGGCTGCTTATTCATGTTTGAGCATCGATCGGTCTCCTCGTGAGAATCTGATGTTGTGATTTTCTTCCTAGCACCTAACTGGGGAGTGCCCAACCCACTAGACATGCCTAGGCCGCCCAGAACACATGGCAATGCTACAGTCACGCGGTGACCACGTGGCGGGCATGCGAGCTTACGCACTCTAGAGTTGGGGCCCTCGGCTACCGTCCAAACGTCAATGTCTCGCCATTAAACCATGTATTTCTGATTAAATAGTTACTTATTTACCTAGAAATGATTTTTGTAAAAAATAAATAGCAAACTATGAGGCAGCTGCAGTTCAAATTTGACCCGCTTCCATCTGAATCGGCGACAATTTGTCTTTTTCACCATAGGTGGATCAAAACTTTTTACACCCAACTATTTTGTCAATTGTGCATTAAACATGGCCTGGTATTTTATAAAATTGATTTGGTCCATTTTTGCAACAATTATTTGGTAGTTCCTTCACAAAAAAACCTCCTTTTAGGCACTCGAAAAATGGAAAATGAATTTTCCGTGCAAAGAAAATGAAAACTCCCTTAGGCAACATTGTTTGGAATTCCAAGATGCACCCTTGTGCACAATATGAGATCATTTGAACAAACTATGCCATGAATGTGGCCATAAGATTGATCATTTGGCTTGAAAGCAATGAATCTTCACGCATGATAACTCATTTCTGAGAACACTTTTTAAAAATAATTACCGTATTACAAGTTTATTATTTTTCCTGGAAACTTGTTCACATATAATGACACAATGCGAAGGTTTTCCAATTTTTTGAATTTTTTTGAATTTTTTATGCCCGTTTCAAAATGCGGTCAAAACGGCGGGCTTGACCGTTCCTAGATAGTGGTTGAATCTTGGAAACCTTTTGGTGTTTCTATGATAAAATAGATACTTATGTACCCATAAATGATTTTTGTAAAAAATAAATAGCAAACTATGAGGCAGCTGCAGTTCAAATTTGACCCGCTTCCAACTGAATCGGCGACAATTTGTCTTTTTCACCAGAGGTGGATCAAAACTTTTTACACCCAACCATTTTGTCAATTGTGCATTAAACATGGCCTAGTATTTTATAAAATTGATTTGGTCCATTTTTGCAACAATTATTTGGTAGTTCCTTCACAAAAAAACCACCTTTTGGGCACTCGAAAAATGGAAAATGAATTTTACGTGCAAAGAAAATGAAAACTCCCTTAGGCAACATTGTTTGGAATTCCAAGATGCACCCTTGTGCACAATATGAGATCATTTGAACAAACTATGCCATGAATGTGGCCATAAGATTGATCATTTGGCTTGAAAGCAATGAATCTTCACGCAAGATAGCTCATTTCTGAGAACACTTTTTAAAAATAATTACCGTATTACAAGTTTATTATTTTTCTTGGAAACTTGGTCACAAATAATGACACAATGCGAAGGGTTTCCAATTTTTTGATTTTTTTTTTGAATTTTTTATGGCCGTTTCAAAATGCGGTCAAAACGGCGGGCTTGACCGTTCCTAGATAGTGGTTGAATCTTGGAAAACTTTTGTTGTTTATATGATAAAATAGATACTTATGTACCTAGAAATGATTTCTGTAAAAAATAAATAGCAAACTATGAGGCAGCTGCAGTTCAAATTTGACCCGCTTCCAACTGAATCGGCGACAATTTGTCTTTTTCACCAAAGGTGGATCAAAACTTTTTACACCCAACCATTTTGTCAATTGCGCATTAAAATGGCCTAGTATTTTATAAAATTTATTTGGTCCATTTTTGCAACAATTATTTGGTAGTTCCTTCACAAAAAAACCACCTTTTGGGCACTCGAAAAATGGAAAATGAATTTTCCGTGCAAAGAAAATGAAAACTCCCTTAGGCAACATTGTTTGGAATTCCAAGATGCACCCTTGAGTGCAATATGAGATCATTTGAACAAAATATGCCATGAATGTGGCCATAAGATTGATCATTTGGCTTGAAAGCCATGAATCTTCACGCATGATAGCTCATTTCTGAGAACACCTTTTTAAAATAATTACCGTATTACAAGTTTATTATTTTTCCTGGAAACTTGGTCACATATAATGACACAATGCGAAGGTTTTCCAATTTTTTGATTTTTCTTGAATTTTTTATGCCCGTTTCAAAATGTGGTCAAAACGGCGGGCTTGACCGTTCCTAGCTAGTGGTTGAATCTTGGAAAACTTTTGGTGTTTCTATGATAAAATAGATACTTATGTACCTAGAAATGATTTTTGTAAAAAATAAATAGCAAACTATGAGGCAGCTGCAGTTCAAATTTGACCCGCTTCCATCTGAATCGGCGACAATTTGTCCTTTTCACCATAGGTGGATCAAAACTTTTTACACCCAACTATTTTGTCAATTGTGCATTAAACATGGCCTGGTATTTTATAAAATTGATTTGGTCCATTTTTGCAACAATTATTTGGTAGTTCCTTCACAAAAAAACCTCCTTTTGGGCACTCGAAAAATGGAAAATGAATTTTCCGTGCAAAGAAAATGAAAACTCCCTTAGGCAACATTGTTTGGAATTCCAAGATGCACCCTTGTGCACAATATGAGATCATTTGAACAAACTATGCCATGAATGTGGCCATAAGATTGATCATTTGGCTTGAAAGCAATGAATCTTCACGCATGATAACTCATTTCGAGAACACTTTTAAAATAATTACCGTATTACAAGTTTATTATTTTTCCTGGAAACTTGGTCACATATAATGACACAATGCGAAGGTTTTCCAATTTTTTGAATTTTTTGAATTTTTTATGCCCGTTTCAAAATGTGGTCAAAACGGTGGGCTTGACCGTTCCTAGATAGTGGTTGAATCTTGGAAAACTTTTGGTGTTTCTATGATAAAATAGATACTTATGTACCTAGAAATGATTTTTGTAAAAAATAAATAGCAAACTATGAGGCAGCTGCAGTTCAAATTTGACCCGCTTCCATCTGAATCGGCGACAATTTGTCCTTTTCACCATAGGTGGATCAAAACTTTTACACCCAACCATTTTGTCAATTGTGCATTAAACATGGCCTAGTATTTTATAAAATTGATTTGGTCCATTTTGCAACAATTATTTGGTAGTTCCTTCACAAAAAACCACCTTTTGGGCACTCGAAAATGGAAAATGAATTTTCCGTGCAAAGAAAATGAAAACTCCCTTAGGCAACATTGTTTGAATTCCAAGATGCACCCTTGTGCACAATATGAGATCATTTGAACAAACTATGCCATGAATGTGGCCATAAGATTGATCATTTGGCTTGAAAGCAATGAATCTTCACGCATGATAGCTCATTTCGAGAACACTTTTAAAAATAATTACCCAGACACAAGTTTATTATTTTTCTTGGAAACTTGGTCACATATAATGACACAATGCGAAGGGTTTCCAATTTTTGAATTTTTTGAATTTTTATGCCCGTTTCAAAATGCGGTCAAAACGGCGGGCTTGACTGTTCCTAGATAGTGGTTGAATCTTGGAAAACTTTTGGTGTTTCTATGATAAAATAGATACTTATGTACCTAGAAATGATTTTTGTAAAAATAAATAGCAAACTATGAGGCAGCTGCAGTTCAAATTTGACCCGCTTCCAACCGAATCGGCGACAATTTGTCTTTTTCACCAGAGGTGGATCAAAACTTTTACACCCAACCATTTTGTCAATTGTGCATTAAAATGGCCTAGTATTTTATAAAATTGATTTGGTCCATTTTGCAACAATTATTTGGTAGTTCCTTCACAAAAAACCACCTTTTGGGCACTCGAAAAATGGAAAATGAATTTTACGTGCAAAGAAAATGAAAACTCCCTTAGGCAACATTGTTTGAATTCCAAGATGCACCCTTGAGTGCAATATGAGATCATTTGAACAAACTATGCCATGAATGTGGCCATAAGATTGATCATTTGGCTTGAAAGCAATGAATCTTCACGCATGATAGCTCATTTCGAGAACACCTTTTAAAATAATTACCGTATTACAAGTTTATTATTTTTCTTGGAAACTTGGTCACATATAATGACACAATGCGAAGGGTTTCCAATTTTTGATTTTTTTGAATTTTTATGCCCGTTTCAAAATGCGGTCAAAACGGCGGGCTTGACTGTTCCTAGATAGTGGTTGAATCTTGGAAAACTTTTGTTGTTTCTATGATAAAATAGATACTTATGTACCTAGAAATGATTTTTGTAAAAAATAAATAGCAAACTATGAGGCAGCTGCAGTTCAAATTTGACCCGCTTCCAACTGAATCGGCGACAATTTGTCTTTTTCACCAGAGGTGGATCAAAACTTTTTACACCCAACCATTTTGTCAATTGCGCATTAAAATGGCCTAGTATTTTATAAAATTGATTTGGTCCATTTTTGCAACAATTATTTGGTAGTTCCTTCACAAAAAAAACCACCTTTTGGGCACTCGAAAAATGGAAAATGAATTTTCCGTGCAAAGAAAATGAAAACTCCCTTAGGCAACATTGTTTGGAATTCCAAGATGCACCCTTGAGTGCAATATGAGATCATTTGAACAAAATATGCCATGAATGTGGCCATAAGATTGATCATTTGGCTTGAAAGCCATGAATCTTCACGCATGATAGCTCATTTCGAGAACACCTTTTAAAATAATTACCGTATTACAAGTTTATTATTTTTCCTGGAAACTTGGTCACATATAATGACACAATGCGAAGGTTTACCAATTTTTTGATTTTTTGAATTTTTTATGCCCGTTTCAAAATGTGGTCAAACGGCGGGCTTGACCGTTCCTAGCTAGTGGTTGAATCTTGGAAAACTTTTGGTGTTTCTATGATAAAATAGATACTTATGTACCTAGAAATGATTTTTGTAAAAAATAAATAGCAAACTATGAGGCAGCTGCAGTTCAAATTTGACCCGCTTCCAACTGAATCGGCGACAATTTGTCTTTTTCACCAGAGGTGGATCAAAACTTTTTACACCCAACCATTTTGTCAATTGTGCATTAAACATGGCCTAGTATTTTATAAAATTGGTTTGGTCCATTTTTGCAACAATTATTTGGTAGTTCCTTCACAAAAAAAACCACCTTTTGGGCACTCGAAAAATGGAAAATGAATTTTCCGTGCAAAGAAAATGAAAACTCCCTTAGGCAACATTGTTTGGAATTCCAAGATGCACCCTTGAGTGCAATATGAGATCATTTGAACAAAATATGCCATGAATGTGGCCATAAGATTGATCATTTGGCTTGAAAGTCATGAATCTTCACGCATGATAGCTCATTTCTGAGAACACCTTTTTAAAATAATTACCGTATTACAAGTTTATTAGTTTTCCTGGAAACTTTGTCACATATAATGATACAATGCGAAGGTTTTCCAATTTTTTGATTTTTTTTGAATTTTTTATGCCCGTTTCAAAATGCGGTCAAAACGGCGGGCTTGACCGTTCCTACCTAGTGGTTTAATCTTGGAAAACTTTTGGTGTTTCTATGATAAAATGGATACTTATGTACCTAGAAGTGATTTTTGTAAAAAATAAATAGCAAACTATGAGGCAACTGCAGTTCAAATTTGACCCGCTTCAAATTGAATCGACTTGAATTTGTCTTTTCACGAGAGGTGGATCAAAACTTTTACACCCAACCATTTTCTCAATTGTGCATTAAACATGGCCTAGTATTTTATAAAATTGATTTGGTCCAATTTTGCAACAATTATTTGGTAGTTCCTTCACAAAAAACCACCTTTTGGGCACTCGAAAATGGAAAATGAATTTTCCGTGCAAAGAAAATGAAAACTCCCTTAGGCAACATTGTTTGGAATTCCAAGATGCACCCTTGTGCACAATATGAGATCATTTGAACAAACTATGCCATGAATGTGGCCATAAGATTGATCGTTTGGCTTGAAAGCAATGAATCTTCACGCATGATAGCTCATTTCTGAGAACATCTTTTTAAAATAATTACCGTATTACAAGTTTATTATTTTTCCTGGAAACTAGGTGACATATAATGATACAATGCGAAGGATTTCCAATTTTTTGATTTTTTTGAATTTTTTATGCCCGTTTCAAAATGCGGTCAAAACGACGGGCTTGACCGTTCCTAGCTAGTGGTTGAATCTTGGAAAAATTTTGGTGTTTCTATGATAAAATAGATACTTACGTAACTAGAAATGGTTTTTGGAAAAAATAAATAGCAAACTATGAGGCAACTGCAGTTCAAATTTGACCCGTTTCCAGCTGAATCGACTTGAATTTGTCTTTTTCACGAGAGATGGATCAAAACTTTTTACACCCAACCATTTTGTCAATTGTGCATTAAACATGGCCTAGTATTTTATAAAATTGATTTCATCCAATTTTGCAATAAATATATTGTAGGTCCTTCACAAAAAAACTCATTTTGGGCACTCGAAAAAGGGAAAATGCTTTTTTTTGCAAAAAACTCATTTCCGACGACACCTTTTTAAAGATATTTATCTTATTTCATTTTGTTATTTTTTCTGAAAACTTGTTCAAATTTTGGTGATACAATGAGAATTTTTTCCATTTTTTAGAATTTCTCAGATCATAAAGTAGCTTAAATGATTTTAACACATTATTTTAAGTCAACTACGACCAATTTAGATGGTCATAAAATCATACTGCATTCTGAATGGTCCGTGGACATATCACGCGGATCGTGCATCCAACACCGTCGGATGCTCAGGATCCAACGGCTGTCCTCGACCCATCCACACCAACCCCGAAACCCTAGCTATGTCCTCCGGGTCAATTTCCATCCACCCCCCCCCCCCCGCCTCCTTTCTTTCCCTTGCACACCCGCGCAAACCGTAGCTCCTCTCGATCTCGTCCCCTTCCTCCCCGCCAGCTCCCCTCGATCTCGTCGGAGCGGGCGGAGATCGGGCCGCGGCGATTCCCCACCCCACCCAGCCACAAACGCCATGCCCACCCGCATCCATCCGCATCCCCACTCCTCCGCTGCACCCATCCGCATCCCTTCTTGGCGTTCGCCTCCGCGGCGCCGAGGGCCGCACCGCCGCGGCCAGGAGGGTCTCGCCAGCGGGCCGCACCATGACCTGCTACCCAGCACCAAGACCAACTCCGGCGCTGCGGCCAGGAGGGTCTCGCTCCACGGGGCCGCAACCACGACCTGCTACCCCGCGCCCGCACCAACTCCGGCGCTGCTCCAGCTGCCGCTCCTGCCCCGGCGCCGGCGCCAAGGCCGTCCCCGCCCATCTCTGGTTGTGTGCAGGCAGGTGACCAGCAGGAGCACGGAGGAGGGGTCCTTCGGTTGCCGCCATGGCTCAGATCTTGCTTCATGGAAACCTCCACGTCAACATCTTCGAGACCTCGTCGCTCTCCCACCCCGGCCGCGCCAGCGGCGGCGCCCCCAAGTTCATCCCTAAGTTACTTCCACGGTCCTACTCAAGGGTCATTTCTGATTTCTCCCTTCATTTTATTTTCTTCCCGTCCAAGCCGAATCAATTGATTGATCGTTACCACGCCCGACTAGACGTGCTAGTCTACAGTATTAGTACATGGTAAAATGGTGCGGCTAGGGAGCCATTTTTTACTAGTACCAGTAAAAAATAACTGAAAATACAGAGAATCACTGCATATTTTATCCAGAATCGTTGCTAGAGTTTTGCTTATGCCGGCTCCTACCGTAGTTGATAGATGATTATGATAGTTGCCCAGTAATTAAAAGGTTGGCCTGATCGTGGTTACATCTTCATTCCCTGAATTGTTTGCCAGGACTCACAGTTTGATGTATGCGATGTGTGTTTCTGTAGTCATGCCCATGATGTGACTCTTCATGTTCTAAACTGATCTTTTACATTTGAAATCAATGAGTGTAGGTGTGATCTTTATACATTGTGAGGTTCAAAACTAATATCTCCTCTAGGAAACAAATATTTCACAAGGCCTGCTCTGCTTTGAGTTGGTTCAAATTTGAATGGTTCGCCGTGTGTAGGTGTGATCTGAATTCTGAATGGGTCTTTTGCCAGGTACATGAAGGCCGGGAGTGCCAAGGCGCACCTCACGCGCGGGTCGGTAAGTTATTGTGTGTTTTTTTCATTCATTTTCTTGATCTTGCACGCGAGGTGTTTGTTTGAATGTGCCGATGGCGTTTGATTGACTGATTCGTTGTTGGTGAACTTGCTGGTATGCATGTAGATCATGGTGTACCAGCTTTGCAAGGTCGTTGCTTTTTGCCACGGACGCGGTGTCTGGCACCATGACCTTGAGCCACACAACCTGCAAATTGGTGGACGGGTTGGTATCCTCTGGTTTGATCCCAACAAGAGGAAGTGTTCTCTTCTCTTTATCAACCACAAAGGCACTTTCTTCTCTCATGGATGGATGGGACTCCATCAATTTAGTATCAGTTTAGGTGTTAGTATGCTGTTGATGCTTGTGTTGATGCCATGCTTTTTGTCCTGTCATGTGATGATATTAATTGGCAGCATTATCTCCCATGATTGCTTGCTTGCTTGCTTACTCTATAACTTTTACTGCTAAAACATGTTATCCTACTCCATGATGCTATATCATTTGCAAATACTCCTCGACATCAGCTCCCATGATGTTGCATTAGCTATAATCTGTACTGCTAAAAGAGGAGTGTAAACTGGAGTAATTTTTTCAGCCATTATCTTTGTTTTCTTTTGGGCGGATGCTCTCCACTTGAGTACAGCTGGGTACTACATCTCTTTTTGCATTCCTTTTTCAGTCAGTGCTTGAACATTTTTTTAAAGATGAATTGGAATACTTCTGGACAGCAGTACATGGAGTATAGCTGTAACTTCTTGCATTATAGCCGTAGCAGTCCATTAGGAGTAGTTTTGCATCAGTAGGATTAGGAGTAACTTCTTGCAGAAACTCTTTGACACATATTGTCCTGCATCAGTAGCATGTTTGCTTGTTTTGGAGCAGCGATTAAACTACTCCATGTCAAATAAACCTTGCTAGGTGAATCTTTTCCATTAATTAAATTTGTACTACTTGGAGTAGCCTGCTTGGGGTACTTCTTTTCATGGAGCTGCTTGCAGTAATTTCTGATTTGCAGTCAGATTAGCTTGGAGCAGTAGCATTGCTTGCTCTGCTATTCTCTTCTCTTCTCTTATTTTAATTAAAATTAACTAAACCTTTTCCTTTAATAAAATTAGCTAAAACTTTCCCGGTTAATTAAAAATAACTGAAACTATTCCTTTAATGCTTGCATAAACTGTTTTAAAGATGAATTGGACTACTCCTTTAATGAAGGTTTTGTGTAGTCTATTGCTTGCATCAGTACTTCTAAAAATAAATGAATTATTTCATTTAAGTGTACTCTGGACAGCAGTAGTATAGCACTTGCTGCTGCTGTTAAGCTTGCATCAGTACTGGTTGCAGTAGTTTAGTGTAGGACAACAGTAGTATAGGACTTGGTTACTGCTGTTAAGTTTTTCTTTCTCTTCTCTCTTCTCTTCTCTTTGTCTGCTAGAGTAAACTTTTCCAGTATACTCCTAGGAGTAAACTTTCTGTGCTAGAGTAGGAATTGCTCTCAGGAGTAGCAGTAGTGATTTGTTTAACAGCAGCAACAACAACAGTGCATATCAATTTATCATGCTGACAACAGTAGTGCACACCAATTTGGAACTGATGCATATCAATACAGTAGTGCACAAAGTTCATCAAACATCATGCAAGTTCGATGCATATCAATTTATCATGCTGACAATAGAAGCATGTGGACCTATCATCGTGATTTCGTATTTCAGTTTGTGGTAATCTAATGATGTTTGATGTCTATTGGTTGCTGTATATGGGCAAGATGAATTGAATCCTGTTGTTTTCTTTTCGATGTACACGCATGCAGATGGTTGATACTCATGAACAGCAAGCAACCATACCTAGGTGTTCCAGAGATTGTTGTATTATTTATGTTCTTTTTACTCCCAGGATTATTGCGCGCTCATACTGTCATCACATTGCCTGTTTTTCTTGCTGCATACATGTATCTCAAGCATTGTGTTGTTTTATTTATGTTCCTTTTACTCCCAGAATTATTGTGCGCTCATACTGTCATCACATTGCCTGTTTTTCTTACTGCATACATGTATCTGAAGCATTGTACTTCTGTGTTTGCTTAGGAGGATAACTACTAAGTGATTACAATTAATGTGTACTTGTGAATTCTAAGCTCATATTGGTTTCTCACGATCACTTGAGTCTAAGCTTATCATGTTCTAGTTATTATTTGCTTCTGCTGCTTCTATATACACATGTATGTATGTTTAATTATTCACATGTATGTATGTTTAGTTATTCGACATGCTTCCGAAATTGACTGTGGTTTTAGACCGGAACACTATGTTTGTTCAAAGAGTGTCCATGTTGTGTGATATATGATGCTGCTCTGTTGTGCACCTCTCTTTTTTTGTGTGTTGCATCATTTTAGATATGCTTGATAGAGTAAATGATTTCAATTCTAGTTCTGGATGTTTCCAATGCAAACATTACTGTTAACTGTCAAATTGATTCTAAAATGTCTCATTAAGTTCATTTCAGATGGTTATTTCTGGATTTAGTACCAGTTTATTGTTGACCTGGCCTGTGCTCTGTACCTTGCTCTGTACCAATTTATTGCATTATTCTGTTATTTACTGTTAAATATGCTGTTAGATTTACTTATATTCTGTTCCTAATCATTTTGTTCTATAACGTGCAGATGCTGGCCTTTCATGTTTCTTCACGGGCATCAAGACAAAGAAGTTGGAAGAAGCTAGTTGGAGCTAGTTCTGGGAGTAATGAAACCCTTTAGGCTGATCCTATTTGTATGTGTAGGCTATAATGTGCATAAAAAAATAAAAACAAAGACTACAACCCAAAAATAAAAAGGCTATAATGTTGGGCCTGGCCCATGTAGCTGACCAAAATTAATAGGAAAAAATATATAAAAGGCAGATTTGTTGGGCTCGGCCCATCTAAAACACCTAATCGGACCGGGCTGAATCTTGTCAGTGACCTTTTGAATTGGTCGTAATTTTTCCACGTCAGCTTGCCACGTCGGATCCAATGTGGCCTGGGTAGACAGCTAGTGACCAAAACAAAAGGTCATGGGTTCAACGACCTTCTGTTTTGGTCGTAAACGTCTACGACCTTCTCACAGAGAAGGTCGCTATAGTCAGTTTACGACCGCCAGCTTTTGACCTTTTGTTTTTGGTTACAAAAAGGTCGCAAATGAAAAACCATGACCTTTCAGTGACCAACAGTGGTGGTCACAAGTTGACATATTTCTTGTAGTGCTGGTTGTAATTTCTGTTAACTCTAGTGTTCTTTGTACTGCCAATATTGGATATGAATAGATTGGAAGTTTCTCACAAAGAAATAAAACTGCCAGAGCTAGCACATACATATATGTATTATGCATGTAGGGATTTATTCTATTATGCAAGACATATCTTCAACATTTTTGTGGTGTCTTATCCAATGGGGCAACAACAACCATTGGAGGAAGTGCACTTTCCTCCAGCGCAAAATTTGTTGCATGACTCAAATGTGCAGTTAGGTAAGTCCAACTCATAGCACTTCGCGGGTAGGGGGATAGCATCTGTTTGTATCTACACGGGATCAACATATTTTGTTAGGCCAGTTGCGTGCAACATTGCTTGCCACCTTATATTTTGGCATTGCAAAATATACACTAGTTTTAATGGGACCTCAAAATTTCAAGATGCACGTTAAGAAAACCATCAAGGAGAAAAAGAAAGACATGCAAAATAACATAACCTCATTGTTTGCATCACATGAGGATAGAAGAGTAGCCATGACCATGAGAGTTGCCAAAAATAGGGTGCATGCTTTCTTCTTGAAGATAGCCATTTGAAGAGGCACTAGTGATTTCTTAGTTTTATTGTGGTGCAACAACGTAGTACCGTTTCAATGATCGGTGCTCTTAGGGTATACTTTGTGCTTGTGGTAGTGTTCACATCTCCTACTGTTATATATATGCATATTGCGGCTTATTTATGCCAATTGTTTAATGGTAATTAATAATATCTTCTATATAAATATTTTAGTTATCAAATTAGTCAATATTCGGGGGAATCAAATTTGTTCCAAATAAAGTTGCGGGAATTAATACCAGGATGCATTATCTATGAAAAATAACACAATAATTTGTGTATTCATATTTGCTCATGTAAAATGAATGCATTATTAATTGCAATAAGTAATTAAATAAATATCACATCCTTATATTTTCAAATCAGAGCATTACTTGGTGTATATTTTTTATACAATGAATCTATGTAAATATAGTACCTTCTCATATCAATATAAAGCATTAACAACGATAAATCGGTACAAAATCAATGGCGATGGTTTGGCCCAAATCTCTACTCCAAAAGGGGGAGTTGGTAGCCTTGTCTCACCTCCCACCAACCCCTCCATAAATCCTATATTATGCTTGCAAATGTCTTACAGACAACCGTTCAGTCAAGCGCAATCAATTTAGGCCGGCCCATTTTACGTGTGCTTTAGCTCAATTAAATTGGCAGTTTTCCAAAACAAGATTACAAATTAACTCATTCAAATCAAATTAAATCTTACCAAAAGTTGGCTGGCCCATTTGACGCGTGCATTAACTCAATCAAATTAACACTTTTCCAAGACAATATCGAGCATTAACTCATTCAAATCAAATCAAATCTTATCAAAGTTGGCGACCCATTTGACGTGTGCATTAACTTGATAAATTCGACACTTTACCAAAACAACATTGCGCATTAACTCATTCAAATCAAATCACATCTTACCAAAGTTGGCTAGCCAATTTGATGCGTGCATAAAATCAATCAAAGCGACACTTTCTCAAAACAACATCACGCATTAACTTATTCAAATCAAATGAAATATATAGGAGGCCGGCGCGGAGGCGGAGAAGCATGGCGAGCTCTGCCTAGTAACTGGAATAACTTTATCTCTTATTATGTGACAGCGCCATGATAGAATCGAGCTCCCACTAAAAAAGACACATCTGTGATAGCATGGCCTGAAAGAAAACTTTTTTTGTCATGGTTCTGACACTTCTAAGACGATAATTGTGATTAAAACGTGTATCATCTAGTTGTGGTGGGCTCCTACTTCTATGACAAAAATGAGCTTTTCGTCCTGGGTGGGCCGGAAAGCACCTGCATGACAATCTTTGGGTCGTTCATGACGTAAAAAATCATGGTAGATGTGAGGGCGAGGAAAATTTCAGGGAGTTTTCGGATACTGTGGGTAGTCGGGACTTAGTGATGCAGTGTTGTTTGCGCATTTCTGTCGTACACGTGTGTGTGCGAGGCATTCGCTAACAGATTCTGAGTCAGGCATTTTCTTACTGGACCTGAGTTAGGCGTTTGCTTACTGAACCCGAGCAATAAATCGATCCCACTACGTACTGAAGCCGATCGATTCCTAATACGTCTCCAACGTATCTATAATTTTTGATTGTTCAATGCTATTATATTATCTGTTTGGAATGTTTTATATGCATTAATATGATATTTATATTATTTTTGAGACTAACCTATTAACCTAGAGCCCAATGTCAGTTTCTGTTTTTTTGCCTATTTTAGAGTTCCGCAGAAAAGGAATACCAAACGGAGTCCAAACATAATAAAACCTTCGCGATGATCTTTCTTGGAACAGAAGCAAACCAGGAGACTTGGAGATGAAGTCGGAGGAGCCACAAGATGGACACAAGGGTGGAGGGCGCGCCCAGGGGGATAGGGCACGCCCACTACCTCGTGGGCCCCTTGTAGGTCTCCTGACCAAATTCTTTCGCCCATATATACTCTTATACCCCAAAACTATCAAGGAGAGTGATACGTCTATTTTGCATCATGCTTTTATATCAATATTTATTAAATTATGGGTTGTTTTTACACATTATATCTCAATACTTATGGCTATTCTCTCTTATTTTACAAGGTTTACCATGAAGAGGGGGAATGCTGGTAGCTGGAATTCAGGTTGGAAAAGGAGCAAACATTGGAAACCTATTCTGCACTACTCCAAAAGTCCTGAAACTCCATGAAACATATTTTTGGATTTATTAAGAATTATTGAGCGGAAGAAGTACACAGGGGGCCCACACCCTATCCAGGAGGGTGGGGGGCGCCCCCCTACTGGGCGCGCCCCCTGTCTCCTGGGCCCCCTGGTGGCCCTCCGGTGTCCATCTTCTGCTATATGAGGGCTTTTACCCTGGAAAAAATCATGGGCAATCTTACGGGATGAAACTCTGCCGCCACGAGGCGGAACCTTGGCGGAATCAATCTAGGGCTCTAGCGGAGCTGTTCTGCCGGGGACACTTCCCTCCGGGAGGGGGAAATCATCACCAACGTCATCACCAACGATCCTCTCATCGGGAGGGGGTCAATCTCCATCAACATCTTCATGAGCACCATCTCCTCTCAAAACCCTAGTTCATCTCTTGTATCCAATCTTGTATCAAAACCACAAATTGGTACCTGTGGGTTCCTAGTAGTGTTGATTACTCCTTGTAGTTGATGCTAATTAGTTTACTTAGTAGAAGATCATATGTTCAGATCCTTTATGCATATTATTACCCCTCTAATTATGAACATGAATATGCTTTGTGAGTAGTTACGTTTGTTCCTGAGGACATGGTGAAGTCTTGCTATTAGTAGTCATGTGAATTTGGTATTCGTTCGATATTTTGATGAGATGTATGTTGTCTTTTCCTCTAGTGGTGTTATGTGAACGTCGACTACATGACACTTCACCATTATTTGGGCCTAGAGGAAGGCATAGGGAAGTAATAGGTAGATGATGGGTTGCTAGAGTGACAGAAGCTTAAACCTCGTTTATGCGTTGCTTCTTTAGGGGCTGATTTGGATCCATATGTTTAATGTTGTGGTTAGGTTTACCTTAATACTTCTTTTGTAGTTGCGGATGCTTGCAATAGGGGTTAATCATAAGTGGGATGCTTGTCCAAGTAAGGGCAGTACCCAAGCACCGGTCCACCCACATATCAAATTATCAAAGTATCGAACGTGAATCATATGAGCATGATGAAAACTAGCTTGACGATAATTCCCATGTGTCCTCGGGAGCTCCTTCCTCATTATTAGAAATTGTACAGGTTTATCCTTTGCTACATAAAGGATTGGCCACCTTGCTGCACTTTATTTACTTTGTTTACTTGTTACTCGTTACTATTTATCTTATCACAAAACTATCTATCACCTACAATTTCAGTGCTTGCAGATAAAACCTTACTGAAAACCGCTTATCATTTCCTTCTGCTCCTCGTTGGGTTCGACACTCCTACTTATTGAAAGGACTACGATAGATCCCCTACACTTGTGGGTCATCAGAGAGCCACGAAAACATTTTTCCACCGCCGCTACCTTCTGTACCTGTGGGATCCCGTCTAGGGGCCTTTTCTGGCGTCCTGCCAGAGGGGGATTCGATCACGGAGGACTTCTACATCAACACTATTTCCCTTCCGATGAAGCGTGAGCATTTTACCACATACCTACGGGTCCATAGCTAGTAGCTAGATGGCTTCTTCTCTCTCTTTGATTCTCAATACCATGTTCTCTCGATGTTCTTGGAGATCTATTCGATGTAATGTTCTTTTGCGGTGTGTTTGTCGAGATACGATGAATTGTGGATTTATGATAAGATTATCTATGAATATTATTTGAATCTTCTATGAATTCTTTTTTGCATGATATGATATCTTTGCAAGTCTCTTCAAATTATCGGATTAGTTTGGCCTACTAGATTGGTTTTTCTTGCAATGGGAGAAGTGTTTAGCTTTGTGTTCAATCTTGCGGTGTCTTTTCCAATGATAGTAGGGGCAGCAAGGCACGTATTGTGTTGTTTCCATCGAGGATAAAAATATGGGGTTTTCATCATATTGCTTGAGTTAATTCCTCTACATCATGTCATCTTACTTAATGCGTTACTCCGTTCTTTATGAACTTAATACTCTAGATGCATGCTGGATAGCGGTCGATGTGTGGAGTAATAGTAGTAGATGCAGAATTGTTTCGGTCTACTTGACACAAACGTGATGCCTATGTTCATGATCATTGCCTTAGATATCATCATAATTATGTGCTCTTCTATCAATTGCTCGGCAGTAATTTGTCCACCCACCGTATTATTTGCTATCATGAGAGAAGCCACTAGTGAAATCTATGGCCCCCGGGTCTCTTTTCAATCATATACATTCTCTTTTCCATCATATAAGTTCTAATTTCCATCTTACTAGTTTCCGATCTACTATTTTGCAATCTTTTACTTTCCGATCTATAAACCAAAAATACCAAAAGTATTTATTTGCAACTGTAGATTGACTGATACCTGTACCTATTTGTCGGTGGCCCCTTCTTTATTTCCAACTGTACACCACTGTTGTTGAATATAATTTCATTAATTCTATACTTCCAAATACTCTGTTTGCCTCCAATCAAATGTTTTAAAACTCGTTTTAGCATTGCCACTGTATAAGTGCGGTAAAGTTTTTTTTCTATGTTTAATAATCTTCTTTAGACCCATCCAGTGTAGATGGTGTCTAAATGTTCAGTTAGTACAAATGATTCCAACCAAATAATGTGGACAAAATGCACCACTCTCCAATTTGTTGATAGGACAATAATTGAAGAGAGAAGCATGACATGCATGCATCTACTGTGAAGACTTTTCTCACTTGTGTCACTGAGGGTCCTGCACGACACTGTATTCGATATGCCACTTGTTGTATGGTGTATCAGATGGGAACCGGGTCACGCAGATCTAGTGATTTACCCATATCATATTTTTGTTTTGCTATATAACGTAGTATTTTTCATACTACATTTTTTTCTGTTGGATGCTGCTCCAGGATAAATTAAACACCAGAGATGTCATTACCAGTAAGAACTTCTTTGTGGAATGTTATTACCTATGTTATGCAAAGAAAACTCCAAAGAGGTGATCCGACATCAATTCTTTTCATGACACATCTCTACCTGATATTTATTTTTAGCACACTAACCACTACCTCCTCTAGAATTTAGATCATCAAACAAATATTAGTTTTAATGATGGTTGTGGGAGCACATAAGTAAACTAATATTATAAAGCGCATCTGTTGTAAGTAAATCATCTGCAGCGTCAAAATATAGCTTGAGTAAAACTTAAGATGGATTGCGTAAGGTTGTTGCCAAGATAGAGCATGTAGTGCTACCAATTAAAAACCAGAAAATCATTCAATTTGCTGTGGAATGTCGCTTGCTGTGGTTTGGTTTTAAAAGTAACCAAAAAAGTGTCCATCATTTTTTTTGGGTTTGGATTAAGAACTTTGGAACTAGTGAAGGTCAGCTGGCTATGGTAGGAGTTCCAGTTTGGAGGACGAGAAATGATTCTTGTTTTCGTGATGTCCTTCCACACATAGCCCAGTTTATGTAACTAATTTGGGTCTGCTTGCTCTGTTTTGTAGGTAAAAGGGTCAAATCCAGCAAGGATAAACTGGGGATCCAGATTGCCCGTGTGCTTATAAAGTGAAGTTTTCCAAGCATCGTGAGCTGATCGAAGATTGAGATGCTAAGAGCTGAAAACATATAAAAGAACCCTCTTGAGAAGTTGCAAGAACAGAAAGCTGCGTCCATTCATGCTATCATAGAGCCGAACCCTCTCGGTACTGCACCACAGTTGTTGTTTACAAAAAGATTACACCATGATAAGAGTATGTTCCCTCTCAACTTGTATCCATCCATCCACCAGCATCTGATGCTTGAATCCTCCTCTTCAGAGAGTACATTAGATACACAGAAAGCAGTTCAGGCGACCAGCCTGTGATAACTTGATAAATATAGGGGCCAGTAGCTCCAACATACATATAAGGAGCCAAAAAATGACAGGACTCATATCATGCAGTTAACTTAAGCCACCCTAGGCTTGGTGTCGATGGCTTGCTTGAGCTTCCTCCCTAGTGCGTAGGTGAGGGGAGGCGGCAGAGCGTTCCCTATCTGCCTATGCTTGCTCTGGATGTTGCCAGTGAAACGGTAGCCATCAGGGATGCCCTGTAGCCACATTCATGTCATGGGATTGGATCAGGGATCGATCTTGAGAAATATAGCAGCAGATTCATTTGATTTATATATAGAATAGTTAGCGCATTAGGTTCTCATCTGCCTATAGATTGTGGACAAGTCAATTGTGCTTGTACCAACACACAACTATGATCTAATTCTGACAAAAATATCCCAATCTATTACTCTATCACCAGCGAAACAACTGTGAACTACTCTAAACTATATGATTCATTTTTGTCAAGTGTAATTGCCGAGCCATCAGCGGGTGCATTATTCTGTACATACAGTCTGTCCAATGGGATTGGATCAGAGATCTTCAAAAAGATAGCAGCAGTTTCATTCGATTTATGGTGTAATGCATTAGATTCTGATCTGCCTCCAGATTGCAGACAAGGCAGTTGAGTTTTGCAATAGCATAGAGCTACGATCTAATTCTGAGCAAAGAGCTCAATCCATTACTCTAGCAGCAACATTGATGGGAACAAAAGCTACTGTGAACTACTCTGAACTATATGCTTCATTTTAGTCAAGTGTAACTGTCGAGGCATCAGCGGGTGTATTACTCTGAAGTGTGAACTACATATACAGTCTATGTGGTATTGGCTGGTAGTGTGCTTTACCTGGGATCAGGCGCATTCACAAACGGTGATGATCATGTCCTGATCAGGGTGGAAGCACATGTCAACCTTGCCCATTGGCTGGGGATCTGTCACAGATGTGGGGAGTGCCCTCTCAGTCCAATCTCCCCATACATGCCTTTCCACTGAGTGTGACGCTTGGATAGCTTCACCTGCATCCACAACATGATGAAAATTTGCTAGTACATGGTTACCAAGTGAGAAAAAATAATAGCATAATGCTACCTTCTTATCTGGGAGGTCATGCCAGTCACAACCAGGGCGCCTTGGGATGTCTTGCACATTATGAGATTCAGCTCATTCATCTCTTTAGATATGTGGTCACTCAGCGAAAGCGCATCGCCTCGAATCATCTTCTGGAACCAAGGAGAAAATTCAGATTGCATAGATCAAAGCAATAGCATTGACACAAGAAACCGGAGTGGAGTAGGGATGCTGTGATAATGCACCTACATGTATTGTTGGTTTGATGGCACCATCCTCCACCGGTGGCAGATCGCCAATTGTATCCCTAACTGTTATGGATCAGAAAGGCGCCCCTCCAACCGTGCTCTTGGCAGTGGCATAGTATTTTCCTTCTGGTAGATTGATTTTCAGCTCGATGCTGGCGAAGACGTGCATCGGTTCAGGCCAATCAGGAAGAGTCTCCCCAGGTGCAGCAGCCTAGATGAATGTCCTTCTCCTAGACTGCGCAACACCATAAGCACCTGCCTCTAAAATACCAAATCGGACATATGAAAGAATGCAGATATGTTTAGAACATGTGGGGGAATGAAGGAATGACATAGCACAACTACAAAAAGAGCAGAGCAAGTGTCAAGAACCTGGTATCCCATCTCCAAGAGTGATGCTAGTGTCAGTCTGAAGGTCTGCCCTTTGTTGAATGAAATAAAGTTCCTAGCATTTTCTAACAGGAAGAATCTAGGCCAGAAATACTCTGCAAAGAATCTAGTTCTTTTAATTGGATAGTCTATGTCACTTAAAAAGAATCAAAGGTTCCATCTTTCAGCTTTTCCTCACCACCCCTTCGTCCAACCTTCCACGTACGACCATCACCCGTCCACTGACTTTTTTCCATGCATTCGCTATCCCACCGATCTAATTCAACCATTTTTAGCCCACCGCTCTAACTAAACCAATTTTTATCCGTCAAATCAAATAAATTTTGGTATATTTGGTAATGCTTTTATGGAAAGGAATCAATCACGCTCAATCTGTAAAGATCTAATATTTGGTAACACCACACATATTACGAAAAGAAATATCCTCCTTGCTTTCATTCGTCCATCCGTCCAACTTTAGTTATGCTATATATGATGCATGCGTGCACAATATATTTAAAATTATCTTGACAAAATTAGACATATCAAAATGAGTAAGCTCGCCATATATCACATATCTCCACATGTCTAATTTTCTATACTTTTTATCCCAATGTCAATTTTTTCAAGAACATCGGTCTGATGCATATTTTGGTGCGGTAATCAATAAGTTGGTTAGTGTTCTTGCTGCAATGGTTGCAACATGCCTTGGCTTTGCGGCGGTGTTGGGGATTGTGAGAGGGATGTGCCATTAACGGCGGTGGTGAGAATGGGCAGGGAAGAAGAAGAAGAAGATCAAAGAAGAGTGATTTGAAAGGTAAAGAAGGCCGGCAATGCTGTTTGATGTGCATAAGGATCCTAGCCACATATACTCAACATAGCCACTATAATACGTATACCATGTTGCAACGCACGGGCAATTATGCAGTAGATTTTCAGGTTATTTAAAGTAACACCAATTTAGGAGAATGAACTAAAGGAATTGTTTACCATGGGTCCGACATAAAATGTACTTTTTCAAATACCAATTTATGAGAAACGAAATAAAAGGAGTCATTTACCAGGTGTACGGCATAAAAGAAATTATTTAATAGGCATATACTAACATGAAAGGATTTATTTACCACACGTACGTGTAAGCCATGCAAAAAATGTTTGAGTTTATTTAAAATAACAATTTGCGAAAAAAATATTTACAAAACAGATTCGAAATGACGGGGTAGAGGGGTTCTGCACATGAAAAGTGAAGTTCACCATCTTGTGGATCTCATATTTCTTCAAAGAATCTAAGTTTCCTTCAATTTCACCATCTTGTAGATCTTTGTTGCGTAGAATTGGAAATGAAAGTAAATGTTATTCAATACACGAAGCACATCAGAATGATTTCCCTAGACGTCCATATAATCATGAGATGGCCACTTCGTAACTACTCCCTCCGTCAAAATATAAGACGTTTTTGTATTTCAATATTGAACTGCAAAACGTCTTATATTGAACTCCGAAAACGTTTTTGCAGTTCAATATTGAACTGCAATACGTCTTATATTTGAACTGCAAAAACGTCTTATATTTTGGTACCGAGGAAGTATTCTAGAATAAAAAGGAACATAAAACCACTGGATATATCTTACTGCAAGATCATACTCATTGTCCAAACATTATTGTACTTCTAGTCTACACGCTATGTCTTGCAGATGGACTAATAATCACAACCAACAATTTTTCAAATCTCATTGTCCAACGATTTTTCAAAAATCACACAAAAATTTAAAATTTGCGAATATTTACTATAATTAAAAAAATCAAATTCATGAACATTTTATAAAATTCATAAACATTTTCAAATTGGAATATTTTTGAATACATGACATTTTGAAAAATGCTTGAACATTTTTCAAATTTTTGGACATTTTTTGAATTGAGGAACATTTTTTCAACTCTTTGGGAACAATTTTCAAAATTAACAAACATTTGTTTCATAATCGACATTTTTAAATTCATGAAAATTTATTTGAATTCATGACTATTTGTAAAGTTGTGAACAATTTTTCGAAAATTGTAATACTTTTTTTAATCTGGGAAGATTTTTAAACTCGTGAGTGAAACTTTTTTGAAATCCAGGGAATTTTAAAATTTGTGAACATTAGAAAAACAGAAAAAAAAATGAAAATCATTAAAAAAGTTGATGTCACGAAATTTAATAAAAGAAGCAAAAATCAAAATGTAAAAGAAAAAAAGGCACAAAAAAGAAAATGAATATGAAAGCAAAAGACGAAAAAGGGCGCACCCCGCCCGAGCACATGGGCTGGCCCTAGAGCATGCACATGTTGAGCGGGCGGTTTACGTTTCCGCAATGCACGTCGCACCACACGCTAAATAGGAGGCCGCCATGCTTTTGCTA
Organism: Aegilops longissima; assembly: GCA_021605205.1. Lineage (NCBI taxonomy): Eukaryota > Viridiplantae > Streptophyta > Magnoliopsida > Poales > Poaceae > Aegilops > Aegilops longissima. The sequence goes on along the minus strand of CM038682.1, from coordinate 3,713,753 downwards.
TGGGAGCCAATATGGTTCAAGTTTGTTGCACGGTTATATGAGTTCATGGAAAACTGGTTTTGCTAAAATATCGCAACAACCAAACAAGCCCTTAGATCATGTAGATAGATGGTTGAGATGGTTTGGATGTACCTCATCTAGTTCTTTTTATGGTAGTCTCTGTTATTGCTTAAAAAGAATCTAAGGTTTCTTCTTTAGATTTTTCTACACCATCCCTTCGTCCAACCTTCCACGTATGACGATCACCCTTCCACTGATTTCTTTTCCAATCATTCGCTATTCCACCAAAAAATCACGTCTCAGAACAGAAGGGGTAGCATGTCGGAAAGCAAGATGAACTCAAAGCAGTGATTCCTCTTTTTGACAGTTTTAAACCATTTTTAGCCCACTATTCTAAATAAACCAATTTTTATCTGTCAAATGAAATCAATTTTGACATATTTGAAATTGTCTTTATGGAAAGGAATCAATCATGATCAATCTCTTAAGAACTAATATTTGGTAACGCCACACAAATTACGAAAAGGAATATCCTCCTTGCTTTCAATCATCCATCCATCCAACTTTAATTGTGCTATATACGATGCATGCGTGCACAATAGGTCTTACATTATGTTTACAAAATTAGGCATATCGGTAAAGCAGTATCTGCAAGCACACCCCAAATCTCCATATGTCTAATTTTCTATATTCTTTAGTTCAGATGTCAAATTTGTCAGGAATGTCAATCTGATGCATATTTTGGTGCAGTAATCAACAAGTCGGCCTGGTGCTTTTCTGTTCTTGCTACAATGGCTGCAACATACCTTGGATTTGCAGGAGTGTTGGGGATTATGATAGGGACGTGCCATTAACAATGGTGGTGAGCATGGACGGGGAAGAAGAAGAAGATTGAAGAAGAGTGATTTAAAGTTAAAAATGCTGATGATATTGTTTGATGCGTATAAGGATCCTGACCACATATATTCAACATGATTGATTTTGAACCACTAAAATATGTATTCCAACGCATGGTCATTTGCCTAGTAGATACTACGAAACAATGTTTTAGGTTATTTATTAAATACCAGTTTACGAGAAATGAACAATTTACAAAATAAGAAATTATTCACCGGGCGTACGTGTCATACGCTACAAGAATTCAATTTCAATATCCAATTGGGGTTGCTGGATGTGCAGACCGCACAGGTTGGGGTGGATGTGCTCTCTTTTAGGCACGCCCCCTAAACAGGCTGGCACGCTTATGAATTGGGGTACTTACCTTAAGCTAAGCCATGTGGGACTAAAAATTGCTTCTCTGTTGCTTGTTCGTTCGGTTCATGCGTGGCGTATGTGTGTGGGCTTTGTCCTCTCTTTAGAAGCCAGAAGCCTTGCCGTAGCATAGGCAGGCCGAAATAATTTCTCATAGGTGAGTCAAGGCCCGGGTACAATCACAAAAGACAAGCGCATCAAAAGAGTCAACTCTTTGAGTCTGAGATCCACCAAAAATAATTCAAAATATGTCCGAAACATTCTTGGGTGGTGAGAGAAAAGAGAGGACCGGAAATATCGAGATGCGTCTGTATATATACAGGGGTCGCTATGGCCTGTTGCTGATACACATCGGCCTTGCTAGCTTGATATAACCGTAAGTAACAATGGCAGCTCCTAGTTCACTTCTTCTACTCCTCCTTCAAGTGCCGGCGCCACCGGACTCATCCGCTGCGTCAGTGGCCAGGCTGATTCCCAAGCTCAAATTCTTTGAAAAATCTATCTCGGCCATCGAGGAAGTCGCCGGCTTTGAGTAACACAAGTATCTTGAAGGCTCATGAAATGCCTAATTTCCTTGATAAGAGAAGCATATAATGATCGATCAACCTCGCGAACCTGGATCAATTTAACAGCAATTATTGAATCCATCTATTGTGCATGATGATTGGCAAATTGCTTCTTTGGATGGAGAAAGAGAGGCCCACCGTGCAAGCACATAGCTCAGCATCGAGAGCTTCCCGACAGGAGAACAGAACCCTCACCTCAGCGAAAGCACCATCTAAATTCAACTTAACACAACCACTGACAGGAAGTGTCCACTTAGGCAGCAGCTCATCTGCTGTCATCACATGTGGAGTTTTTGCTACTGTTTCACAGGTGATGATCGATTTTCCTTTACAGGGATCTGAAGAAAGCCCAATTTTAAGACCGATCAAAGAGTTCAAATAACTCAAAAGGAATGTTCTGGAGGCTTCCATCAGAGGTGAAGGCAGCTGTGCTCAAGTAGAATCAACAACACACTAGAGTTGAAAGCTCAAAGAACCTAGCCAAAATAATTGATGAAAATAGGAGCTCACCTTGCTTGGCGGCGATGCGGAAGGCTTCCGGGTTGAGGCGCCAACGGAGGATGGTGAGCGGGAGAATGAGGCGGACGGCGCCGAGTGCGCAAAAATGCTAAACGCACGGACCTATTACGGGCTTATTACGGGCCTTTCCTTTAATACTTTTCATCTCTCCCCTGATTTCAGGTGGGTGGGGCCCGCGTATCCCCCTTAAACCAATAACCATTTGCCATGTCAGCACCAGCCCCGTAATCAGCCTGTAAAACTCCGTGTGTGTAGCATCGCTGCCATCCGCACGAGCCCACGTCCATGTCCGTAACACCAGCGCGTAAATTCTGTCTGGCGAGTCGACGAGGGATGTCGCAGCAGCGGAGGCTTGGCGCACTCGGCAGCGATGCTACACACACGGAGTTTTACAGGCTGATTACGGGGCTGGTGCTGACATGGCAAATGGTTATTGGTTTAAGGGGGATACGCGGGCCCCACCCACCTGAAATCAGGGGAGAGATGAAAAGTATTAAAGGAAAGGCCCGTAATAAGCCCGTAATAGGTCCGTGCGTTTAGCATTTTTGGTGCGGATGGTTAGCGTCAACAGTTGATCCGAAAAACATGCATCCCATTTTCACAGCAGTGCGCCACATCAGCTCATAGAATCCGTCCGTAGCAATTCATCCGCGGATATAGCATTATTGGTGCAAGAATTTGGGCACGGTACTTGCACAGTTGCACTAAGTGTAGATGAGACAAGGGTGACGTCCATAAGAGCATCTTCAGCCGCGTCCCCAACAGGTCCTTCAAGGCTCTTTTTTAGCGCCGGCTCTAGAAAGACGGCCCAGCCGCGTCCCTAGAAGCTCATTTTTTGCCGGTTCAGCCCGAAATTGGCGCCCCTTCCTCGCCGGTGAACGCACACTCGGTCGCCCCCCTCTCTCTCTCTCTCGTCGCCGGCGCCCTTCTCGTCTCTCATACTCCCCTCCCCCCCTCCACCAACCTCCGATGGGTGAACGGTTCCCCATCGACGCTGCGGCGGCCAACGGCTTCGGCCGCCGCAGTCTGCACGAGTGGGAGGCGCACCTCCTCCACGAGGTCAACTACTCGGCGCCGCTAGACATGCACGCGCCGGGGAGGTGGCGGCTCAGCTCCCGAGGCGTCCCAGTTCCCCCCCGCGGCCGGACCCCGAGCACCCCGGCCACTTCCACGACGAGATAGAGCGCGTCCGGGCCTCCCTGCTGGAGGAGGTGCGTGACCACCCGGAGTACGCCGCCGGCAACCACGCGAGCTGGGTGGCATACTTCCAAGGCCGCCAAGAGCAGCAACTAGCCTCCACCAACAACGCGCCGGTGAGGGGGCGCCACAACACCGACGGCTGTCGCCTGTGGAGGGGCGTCCCCGGGCGGACGCTCCATTACCACCTGTCGCACCTCGAGGGCGACAACGAGCCGCCGCTCCTATACCCGGCGGCCACGCCGGCGGCCCCACGCCGGAGCGGCGGCATTTGGTTGTCGCGTCGTATGGCGGGTTCGTCGTCGTCCTCCTCCTCCCTCTCCTCCGGCTCGCCGGTGCTCACTAGGTTGAAGGCCGAGCCTGTGGAGACGCCGCTCGGGCAGCACACCCGCGGCATCGTCATCAATGAGGACGGCGGCGGTTCCTCCTCCTCCCGCGTCTTAAAGCCCAAGACAGAGCTGGGCCTCGTCGCCATTAAGAGCGAGTATGCCGACCTGGCCATTGCTGACGAGGCTTCCCGAAAGTGGGCGCACGAGGACTACATGAAGCTGGAGATAGAGCGCCAACGCCGCGCCCTCGAGTAGTTCGCCGCCCGGCGCCGTGGCCGCGACGAGGGCGGCGTCATCGTCCTCGTGACAGTGACGAGGACGTGCCACCGCCGCCACCGAAGCCCGTCCGCCAAGGGGACGCAGGGCAGGGGAGCAGCAAGGACGGCGGCGGCGTGAAGAAGGAGGAGGCCGACGACTACAACGCCTTCGGCGTGTTCTTCGGCCTGTAGGGGGCACATGTTTTTTTATATGATGTTTTTCAGACTTTAATGTACAAACATTACTGAAGAATCTCCTACTTTGCCCGATCTGGGTTGTCTTTGGCCGACTTTTAAATTCGAAAAACGGCTTCTGGGTTCGATGTGGGTCGTCGATTGGGAAACCGACCGCACCCACGCCCATATTTTCGCCGACGCGCTCCAGGCTGCGCTTTTTCAAGCCCACGAGGGGCCGAACGGCCGGAGATGCTCTAAGCATTATGAGTCAAAAGAAATACAAATTGGTGCAAGAAGGGACTCGTGAATGTATAGTGTCCTAGAGTGACAAAGCTCATCGCCTTGGGATTAACTACGTCTATTGTGAGTAGGTGGACAGTATGACTGTTTCTCAACATACATACATGTTTGCTAGTCATAATAATAATGTAATACTATATGTCATACAAAATAATATTTGAAGTTACTTAAAATACCACTTTATGAGAAATGAAATAAGAGACTTTTGTTGCGGGCAATGAAATAAAAGGCTTACTTACCAGGTGGACGAGATAAAATAATATTATTCACCAGGCGTACATGTCAGTCATACAAAACAATGTCCGAGGCAATTTAAAATATCATACAAAATAATGTTTGAGATTTTATAAATAAAATGTAAGAAAAAAACTAAAATAACTACTCCCTTCGTTCTTAAATATAAGTCTTTGTAACGGTTTCACTATACACCACATACGGAGCAAAATGAGTGAATCTACACTCTAAAATGCATCTATATACATCTGTATGTGATCCATAGTGAAATCTCTACAAAAACTTATATTTAGGAATGAAGGGAGTATTTAATTACCAGGTGTACATGTCATACGCTCATTGACCAAACCCATTGTGAATAGGTGGAGGACATGACTGTTTCTTTCGTTGCAACATACGGAATAGTTTGCTGGTCATAATAAATGGTGTAGTACTGTATGCCATACAAAACAATGTTTGAGATTGAAATAAAAGGATTATTTACCGGGCATATGACATAAAAGGAATTACTTACCATGTGTGCATGCCAGTCATACAAAACAATGTTTGAGGCTACTTAAAATATGATTTTATGAAACATTAGAAAAGAAATTACTTAGCTAGCAGGCTACACAATAATGTTTGAGTTGTCTGAAATGACTTACAAAAGTAAACGGAGGGAGTATCATTTTAAATTAAAATTTAAACAAGAAATGAAATAAAAGGAATTACATAGCGGGCATACGATATAAAAGGAATTATATACCAAGCGTACATGTCAGTGATACAAAACAATGTTTGAGGCTATTTAAAATACGAATTTACGGAACATAAGAGAAGAAATTATTTAGCAGGCTGCACAATAATGTTTGAGAAAAACTTATGAAATATAAAAAAAAGGAATATTGGCCAGGCGTACGTGTCATACGCTACAAGGATTCAATTTCAATATCCAGTAGGGGTTGCTGGATGTGCAGACCGCACAGGTTGGGGTGGATGTGCTCTCTTTAGGCACGTCCCATAAACAGCCTGGCGCGCTTATGAATTGGAGCGCTTACGCTAAGCTAAGCCATGTGGGACTAAAAATTGCTTGTCTGGTCGTTTGTTCGTTCGGTTCAGCGCTCGTTTCCAGCACGGCGTTTGTGCCTGGGCTTTGTCCTCTCTAAATAATCCGAAAGCCTACGTGCGATCGTGGCCGAAGTATTGGCCCATACGTGACTCAAGGCCTTGTTCAAGTAGGCGGACAGGAGGCGTAGCTCAAGAGCGGGAACATACAAATTTTGAAGAGCGGGACAAAGTGGCTAGCTCTGGGCCTGAAACATGGATCGGCATCGCAGACCCTCTCCCTCGTCATGAACTTGACCAGCAATCTGATCCTGGACGGCCACTACGCCTCTCTACTCCTCCCTCTGGAATTTCAATACGTGCGTTGCGTTGTGTTGCGTGTCTACTACCTTGACTTCGTCCTCGACGGATGATTGGAGGCCGGAGCAGTCACAGTCGCCGCATTAACCGTGAGCGTTCTTCTTCGCTGTCAAAGGCACCCTTGCGATTAATGGCATCCAATCCAACCACCGGTTAATTCTCAGCCAATCCTTCCTACGTACGTACATGTTTATCTGTACGCGCGTGTGTGTATTGCAGCAGACACTAGCTACTTACCTTACCTAGCTAGAAAAAATGGCGCGCCCCGCTGCAACAAGAAGCACTATTGGCAGTGCGTTGGCCGTCACGCTGCTAGCTTGGCTACTTGTCCTCCAGCTTCTCCTCCTGGCGCCGGCGCCGGCGGCCGCGAGGAGGGCGAGGACCGTCAACCAGGCGCCCAACTCTCTGTCCACAAAGCCGCCTAGGTCGGGCACCAACGCCCTGGTCAAAAAGGCGCGCCGTCGCAACCGTAACACGGACCAGCTGGGCAGCGCGGCGGCGGACGACGCCGGCTACATCGTCCTCTACAACGTCTCCATCGGGGCCACGCAGAACGACGTCTCCGGCGTCGTCGACCTCCTCAACGATTTCGTCTGGACAACGCAGTGCGTGGCCGCGCCGGTCAGGGTCCCATGCGCTAGCCAGACGTGCCGGAGCCTCCTGGCCAACGACACCACCGAAACCTGTGGCGGTAACCCTCCCAACGGCGACGATCGCTGCAGGTACGTCTACGTGTACGGACCGGGGATCAACACCACCGGCTTCGTCGCCAACGAGTCGGTCGCCGTGGCCGTGGGGGGCATCGCGGTCAGCGCGGTGTTGGGGTGCAGCGCCGCCAACAGCACGGTGCCCCTCGACGGCGAGCCGGGTAGCTTCGGCTTCAACAGGGGCCCGCTTTCCCTCGTGTCGCAGCTCGGCGTCAACAAGTTCTCGTACTACCTGGCCCCCGACGAGGCCGGCAGCACCGACTCCGAGAGCGTGGTGCTCCTCGGCGACGCCGCTGTGCCGCAGACCAGGCGCGGCGGCCGCTCGACGCCGCTGCTTAGGGGCACCGCGTTCCCCGACGTCTACTACGTCAACCTCACCTCCATACAGGTTGACGGACAGGCCCTGAACGGCATCCCCGCTGGGGCGTTCGACCTTGCCGCCGACGGCAGCTCCGGTGGCGTGGTCATGAGCACGCTCTCCCCCGTCACCCGCCTCCAAGAGGACGCCTACAAGGCCTTGAGGCAGGCGCTAGTGAGCAAGATCACGGCGCAAGAGGTGAGCGGCTCAGCGTTCGCCGGCGGCCTGTTCGACCTATGCTACAACGCGCAGTCCGTGGCGGCGCTGACGTTCCCCAAGCTAACGCTGGTGTTCGACGGCGGGGACGCGCCTGCCACGTTGGAGCTCACGACGGTGCACTACTTCTTCAAGGACGACGTCACGGGGTTGCAGTGCCTCACCATGCTGCCGATGCCCGTGGGCACGCCCTTCGGCTCTGTCCTGGGAACCATGGTGCAGGCTGGCACCAACATGATCTACGACGTCGGCGCCGACACACTGACGCTCGAGGAAGGCGCAGCGGCTCCGTCCACCTCACAGGTGTCGCTCATGGCCATAGCCTCTCTGCTCCTTGCTTGGGTGCAACTCTTCTAGCTAGATGACCATTGAATTGTATTGCCAAAGGAAATATTTCAGCATTGTGGTGTATTCAGTATGTCATGTAACCGTATCTGTAATTAAGATGCTTGTACCCAGATTAGATTAAAGATGAATAAATTATTTATTGTCCTTTTCTAAAATGTTTGAATTAATTAATTCTCATGAATTTAGAATGCTATTGCCTGAATTTCAAAAACGGTCACAACTTTTTCATGAATTTCAAAAATGTTTGTGGATTAAAAAATGTTCCTAAATTTAAAACTTGTTTGCATATTTAAGAAAAATGATCATGGATTTTATAAAATTAATAAAAAAGTTCTTTAAATTGGCAAATTGTTAACAAAATTTTAAAATATTCAAGAATTTCAAAACATGCCTTGATTTCAAAAACATTTTCATGACTTCAAAAAATTACATGAGTTTTAAAAAATAAGAACATCAAATAAAAAACTGGCAAAAAAGGAAAAACACACAAACAAAGAAAAATAATCCAAGAAAGGTTCTAGAACCTTCACAAAACAGATGGGAAAAAGGCGGCACATCCAAACGCTCGGGGATGCGTGTTTGGTCTTCCCCATCGCTAGGCATATCCAGTAGTTGTAAGATAGTTGTTAATAGAGTTTGACACCTAGGATTTTTTTATGAAGTGACATATGATAAATGAGGAGAGAGAGCAATGCTGTATGTTAACCATGAAGAAGGTTGATGCAGCAGCACCTCTTCAGAATTTTCTTTGGTGTAACATAGGCAGTGGCGAAGGCAGAATTGTCTTGTAGGTATGGCAGGTGTAGGCAGGCTAGTGTACAACAATACAGTGTGAAGCTTTCTTCAACGTCAACGTGTATATAGCATGAAGAGAGGAAAAAATTAAGCTGTGGCGGAGGCCAAAGCTTGCCAGATTGCTGCCTCCGCCACTGAACATAGGTAATACATTCCACACAGAAAATTCGAAGAAATCTCAAGTAGATATCTGGTTTTCAATTTGTCCTGGAGCTGTAGCCAACAAAGAAGAAATATTAAGTATGAAAGAAATTAAGTTATATCGCAAAACAAAAATATGATATGGATTACCAAATCGGCGTGCTACGGCTCCCGCATCTACTAGGCCATAGAATAATTGACTGATCGAAAACAATGTCTTGAGTTCTTGAATCTTGACTATTCCTGCTCAACCTTTAGTAACACAAATGAGAACAAGTCATCGCAGTAGGAAAATGATATCCTATCTACATGTTGGAAAATGATGCATGCTGCCCAGGGTTCAACATTATTTGGTTGGAATTATTTGTGATGATGGTATATGCAACCGTCTGTCTATTCAAGTTGCTGGATAAACTCAACCTCAACTTGATTATCAATGTCACTGTTTCAATACTAATTGAGTGAGAAGGAAGTGTTGTCGGTCCATACGACATTTCCACACAAATATACCAAACCTCACACGCTTTCCATCTCTTTTCCCTTCCACTGCCTTTTTCTCTAAGCAAAATGTCTCCTTCCACAATTATTTGTACTAAGTGAACAATTAGACACAATCTACACTGGGTGTTCTAAAGAAGATTATTAGAGACAGAAAAATATACTTAGCCGCACTAACATAATTGCAAATGCTAAAACGATAAAAAAGAACAGTTACACATGTGTACAGGTAAAACAGAGTATTCGGAAGTATACATAATTAAGAAACTATAGGAATATTCAACAACGGTGAATGTATAGTTCCAAATAAATGAAACTGTAACTTTGAAGTGTACTGAAGGTGCGTCCCTCGCGCTGCAGCGGACTAACATGCCACTGATTATTGAGTTACTCCCTCTGTTCCTAAATATTTCTTTTCTAGAGATTTCAATAAGTGACTATATACGGAGCAAAATGGGTGAATCTACACTCTAAAATATGTCCATATACATCCGTATGTGATAGTCCATTTGAAATTTTTAAAAAGACAAATATTTAGAAACGAAGGGAGTAGATTGTAAGGAATGAGTGGATACTCTTTCAGATAGGAGTATCAACAGGTCTTCGCTGGCTGGCATGCATGGTGGAGGAGATGAAGAGTCTCTTGCATGGGATCCAGCAGCACACCTTTGTCCACGTCGGAAGATCGGCGAATGGCGCTGCACACTACATCTACATGGCTCAGATGGGATGATGTTCGCAATGCACGATGGTCTGGTTAAGTACTCGGCCTAATGATTAATGTAAAATCTGTGAAAACAAGCGTACCATTATTCCCTAATTAATACTCTCTCCATCCCATAATGTAAGACTTTTTTAAAAAATGTCTTACATTATGAGACGGAGCGAGTATAAGCTTGTTTCACCCGCAAAAAAAAAGTGTACTAGGGTTAAATGCTCCATTGGATCAAACATCGAGAGCGCTGCGCCATGTCCAATGCTCTAGCAGGGTTCCCGCCATCACTTCAATCATGGCTGATACTCCAATCAAATGCTCCAAGGCAAACTGCACATGCGACTCGTGTGAATGCATTGGTGCAAATGACACGGTGATGATGCCGGTACACTTTCAACCTGCAACCTGAAGAACGACCAGTACACTTTCATCCTTAAATCTCCAAGTGAATCCCCCAAACCTTTGAGATATACTCCTTCGGTCCCGAAATGTAAAATCATTTTTGACACTAAGTGAGTAGAATAGGACATAGATTTTATAGGTGAAACAGAGTATTTAAGAGTATATACAAATACTAATTAAGAACCCTCCCCCTCCCCCAAAGTTGCCATTAATTAGTTAAACGCCATGATTAAATATCATTTAATAGCAATTGAACAAGGTGCCCCGCCGGACCGCATATGCATGTACGTACCCGATATGGCTAACCTATCAAATCTGCCAGCCCTCCCGATCTGCATCCCCTCCTGACCCGAGCCTACTCGCGACTCCGGCAACGGCGGCCATTTCCACTCCTCGCCGGCAGCTCAGTGGCCACATCCACTCGTCGGCAGCACAGTGGCACATCCGTAGCCGCCATCTTCATTCCTCGCGGGGGGCCATCCCCACTTGCGGCTGCCATGACTCGGACAATCTCAGGAGCGGAGGAAGAGTGACCCCCTATGACAACAGTCGGTAACATCTCCCATCTATCAAATATGGCCGACACTCTCTGATGGTTGTATATATGATGGACACTCTCTCATAGGTACTTCGACTTTCTATGATGGTCGAACGGGCGAGCCCATAGTGTGTTATCAAGGTATGACGGGACGAACTCGGCCAGATCGACCGCCATCGTCAAAAGTCGATTTCTTTCCTCCAAGAACAACCCTTATAGATTGTCAGTGATGGTGGGACACCTAGGTGCCCAGGCTCCTTGCCTAGATGCCGTTGGATCATACTAGTTTTCGTTCATAAGATGTGTTTAAATTTTGCATGCATACATGCATTAGTACTTTCCTATTTGCTTGCATGACTTGCTGCTATGGAAGGTGATAACGTTTGTCTAATTAATACCTGTCATTATTTGTCCATTCTTAATAGGAAATTAAAATTAATTATTTATCGTACATTTTGGTATGTATGGTAGATGCAAGATAATTAAGTAGAAAAATAATACGCAACATTATTAGCACGTACACCAACACGTACACATTTTTATCGGCTATAACACCAACACATACATATTTTCATTGGGTATAACACCAACGAGGGCATATTTTTATTAGGTATAATACTCACTAACTGGTATGACGGTCTAATAAAATATACACGTGCGTATCTCAGGTACATGCACCGCTTATTAAAACGTGTGAAATTTATGGGTATATACTAATTAAATTCGCATCGAGTTATATATATTTATGTGAATATTTTCATTGGGTATGACAGTAATGCGATATAAGAAACATTTCCAGTCCTTCGATATATTTACTTTCCAGTCAACATTGATAGCTTTTCATTTTTCAAAAGCCAGAAGCAGTATTACATACACGAGTTCATTGCTTGAATCAGTACAACATAAGCTCGTTATGCGGATCAAAACTACAACACACACGATGATTCCTTGTAGAAAATTCGCACGATGCAACATCCACCGGTCGCTGGGCTTTCAGTCCACCTCACCGACGGTTCGATCTGCTACATCATGCAAAATGTCCGAGAAATATCGTATGTATAGCATTGCTCTATGCGGATTAGCTTGATACTGTTCTTGGAAAATTGAATTAACCAATGTGCCACGAAAAATAATTATATCCAGAATTTAAGATTCTGATTTAGTGGCAGTTCAAACGATCTGCAGTTCATTTGTTAGAATATAGCTGGATCACTTATATCTCTGTGAAGAAAAACTCACACTGGAAAAATAGTTTCTTATGAAATACTCCTGATTCCAATCTATATGCACAACAATGGTCTTACAAGGCTAATCTTTTCGTACGACACATGACACAAGCTCAAATGATCTTGCGATTGAAAACACAACATTTTCTTTGACTTAAACTCCGTGTGCAAGATTTCTTCACAGAATCCGAATGATCATTCATTGTAAATCAGAATGTTGTGACTCTATTTGATTGCTAATTTACTTTCAAAAAAATTGGGATAGAAATATGATGCCATCAATCTATGTAACGTGAAATCCATTACCATAATTTATAACGCACTCTCAGCGAGTAATGTATTTGCATGACAAAAGTGCTTATATTGACGTGGCCTGAGAATTGAACATATATGACAAAAGTACTAAATGGAAGTTCAAACCTTTTTTCATCCCTAGGTTCTGAATTCGCAGTTTAGGAATGTTTTTTTATCACGTCGATGTTTTTGTTACTAAAACTTAGAAATAGAAGATTGACGTGTTTTTCCTACATAAGTAAATAGTCCAGCATTACCTCTCTAGGAAAACTTCAGTACTAAGCATATCTAAGTCTTTCTAAGTCATGCATTATTATTCATTTAAATGATAAAAATAAATATTGGAGGGTGCTTTTGTATGCTTTTTGCACCTTGTGGGGCTCCTACAACGACATGGGTTGTTGCAACTTGTAAGGCTGGATAACATGGGAATAATTAGAGCTGAAAGCACGGATTCCATGGCCTTTATAATTGCACGTTTTCTTGTGTGTGTGCATACTTAGAGTGGTGTTATAAAATCTTCATTTCAGGTAGATAACAATAAACTTATCAGAGCAAAGAATTTTTCTTCCCCCGAAAAAATGAAAAGGAAATTTTCTTCCGCACAACGGAAATATATATGATATGAGATGGCAACAACAATCTGATCTTTTGTCTGCTCCTTCCTTGAGTTGGAATCTTTGAGAGCATGATATGATGAAGCATCGTACCACTACTACTGTCTACCACAGAGTGCAGACTAAGCAGATCTATTCATGTGCTGCCTGGTGCTGTCCACAACAAGTCATCGCCAAACTGTTCCATCCATGTAAGCGGATTTGAAATTCCAAACATTTTGGGAGTAACGCAACGCAACACGCACAGCACTTCTGGTCACACGCAGGGCACAGCTTGGATACGTACTGGCCAACATACGTACCTTAAGATGGACAGATCGAATTGTGAGGTGCGGCCATGACTAAGTATGGGCCATTATTTCACGGTAAGGATTCTGGCTTTCTAAGAGAAGGACAAAGCCCACACACAAACGCCCCTGCAACAGAGAAGCGATTTTTAGTCCCACATGGCTTAGCTTAACGTAAGCATCCCAATTTATAAGACCGCCAGGCTGTACAAGGGGTGTGCCTACAAGAGAGCACATCCACCCCAACCTGTGCGGTCTGCACATCCAGCAACCCCAACTGGATATTGAAATCGAATTCTTGTAGCGTATGACACGTACGCCTGGTAAATATTTTCTTTTTCATTTTTCGTAAATTGTTATCTTTTATATAACCTCAAATATATTTTTTGTATGACTTAGTTCTACGCCTGGTAAACATTTTTTTAAATTTTTATCTTATAAATAACCTCAAAAAAAATTGTAGGACTTAGGTGTACGCATGGTAAATAATTTATGTCGAACACCTGGTAAATAATTCCTATTATTTCATTTCTCCTAAATTGATGCTACTTTAAGAACCTCAAAATATACGACGTAAATGCTTTCCTCCCCTCAATCTTCGCCTGCGTGGCTTTGAATTCGCCTCCCCTCTGCCTGCCGCTTCGGCGACCGATGTCGGGGAGGAGAACCCTGGTGTCTCAGCTTTCGCTAGTAGATAGGTAGTGTTTTAGACTTTTAGTAACTCGCAGGAGCGGCGTTTGGACGGATGGCGACGCTCCTCCTTTGAGTCAGTCTTCCGCACTCCGATCCTCCTCAAGTTTGTCCATTGGGATGGATTAGACGGAGATCTGGAGTAGATTCTAGCCAACTCCTTGGGGCGACGAGATTAGGATTTCTCGCATGCAACGGCGATATTTGGTGTCGGGTTCTTCAGATCGATTCAAGGATTGAACGATGACGACTGCGGCTCTGGGGCGCTTGTCCTCAGGTGCACGTGCACGAAGACTTCCCGCCCTGTCATCGACAAGATCAGGCCGGCTCCGGTATGAGAGCGGCGAAAACGACACGTCGGTAGTTTGTTCTGGTGGCGGCAATGGTCGTTCAGTGGTCCACGGACCTCAATGTAATTTTTATTATGTTTGAGGTACTTTGTACATCCGGTGAATCTTTATAATAGATCTGATACTTCTTGCAAAAAGAAAAAACTCTTCCATGTAAGCCGCATTTGAAATTCCAAACGTTTTGGCAGCGACGCAACGCAACAAACACAACATTTCTTGTCACGGACACGCCACAGAGTGGATACAGACAATTTCATTTACTGGTTTACTTTTTACAGAAAGAAGGTCTTGGCTAGTTTTATTAAAATTAAATAACAGATACATCGTCCGCCAAAAATTTGGCAATGAAACCTGCAGGTGCCTTGACCCACAAAAACGGATCGTTTGCACGCCCATAATCAGCTAGCACATGAGCTGTTGTACTTGATACTCTATTACAATGCTCAAGATTAACCTTACCTAAATCTCTTCACCCGCAACTTTCTTTACCTAAATCTCTAAGTAAATCTCTGCAATCATCCAAAATCGGAGCAGCTACCATCGATTGTCCTTCATTAAGATGTAGAGCGTTTACTACAATGATGTTGTCCATCCGTACGACAATGTTATTGCACCCCATAATCTGAACTAGCTTCAATCCCTCACAAAGTGATGCAGCTTCTGCAGAAACTACATCTGCAACGTGTTCCAACCATGAGGTAGAAGCTGCTATAAAATTTCTTCTATGATCTCTGATAACAGCACCGCAGGACCCTGTGTTATCCTCCTCACTAAAACATGCATCAACGTTCAAGACTTGTTGCGCTGCCAGAACTGTTGGCTATATGTTTCGTCTTGGTATATTCACTGGGTTTTTTTGCGGGGGTATATTCACACGTTTTTTTTTGCATGGGTATATTCACACGTTTGGCCATCGCCAATTTCGTGTACTGGTTAGTATACGTACGTATACGTAGTATCATAGGATAGCGGATCGAGTTTTTCTTGTTTAGCGTATATAAGATGGATCGAGTTGTGCCATGACTCACGTATGGGCCATTATTTCGGGCTGCCTATCCTCCAGGCACGGTAAGGCTTTTAGCTTCTTATAAGAGAAGGAGAAAGCCCACACACAAACGCCGTTCGTGAACCGAACGGACAAGCAAGCAATTTTTAGTCCCACATGGCTTAGCTTAATGTAAGCATCCCAATTCATAAGACCGTCAGGCTGATTAGGGGCTGTGCCTAAAAGAGAGCACATCCATCCCAATTCATTATTTTATGTTTCATAAATTCATACTTTAAATAGCCTCAAACATTGTTTTCTATGATTGACATGCACTCCTGCTATATAATTCCTTTTATGTTGTATGTGCCCGGTATATAATCCCTTTTATTTCATTTGATGTAATTTCTATTTTTACATTCTAATATAAGTTAAGCTCAACATTATTTTGTAGCCTCGTAAATAGTTTATTTTCTTATGTTTCGCAAATTCATATTTTAAATAGGCTCAAACATTGTTTTGTATGACTGGCATGCACGCCTAGTAAGTAATTACTTTTATGTCATATGCTTGGTAAACAATCCTTTTATTTCATTTCATGTAATTGGTAGTTTTATTAACATCAAATATTGTTTTGCATGGCATACATTACTACATTATTTATTATGACCAGCCATGCAGCCAACAAGTCCGCATGTTGCAACGAGAGAACCCCATGGAATCAAGTCCTCTTTGCCTGCTGCTCCGGCCGTCGATGGTGGGGACAGGAATCAATCCCCGTTCCTTCGCTATAGATAATAGTTTAGGTCGGATGGTGGTGCCTCTTCTTCGAGCTTGTCTTCCGGGCTCTGGTCCTCCTCGAGTTCATCTGTATGGACGTAGTCGACGGGCATTTTATATGGCTTACACACACCATTGTAATTCCCATGCTCAAATTTGAGAACTATTTGAGTTTCTTTGCTATTTCCGAAGCATTACCTGATTTCCGGTCACTGAAAAGGGCAAAACGCTCTTCGGTAAGAAATAGCATGCAAGCGAGTTTCAAAAGGGATGAAACTTTGCATGGTGTCCTCGTCTTATCCATGTAGGGTGTGGTAAAAGTTTGGGACCGTTACGCAAAAACTTGATGCACCTCGTGTAAAAACTAAACGCTCTCCGATGAAGTATCATAGTTTCAAACAGAAACCATCGCCTGTGACACACAACTCCATTTTTCTATCTCGTTTAAAATACAAGGTTTTTATATGACTAACACACATCACTGGAAGTCCCATGCTCAAATATGAGACTATTCCTGGATTAGGAAATATGGTTATTAAAGGATTTTTCGGACATAAGATATATGTGACGGGCGGCTTTGTAACAACCGCCACTACAAACATTTGTGCACTTTCAAAATAAATGTCATGGATTGCCAAAATACAGTGGGCAAATATTATGCCCGCCACTAGTTTCTGATGTTCCAGTGGCAGGCCCACAACCACTGTTGCTTTTACCTTGCGCCGAATTTGGAAGAGTTTATAAGTGACGGGTTTTATATTTTGGCCGCCAGTACTATGAGGATTGTAGTGGCGGGCGCTAATTTCTTTCCGTCACTGGAACTTTTCCAAAATAGTTTTGGCGGTATTTTGTTGGCGCCCACCACTAATTTGAGGTCAACTATAAGCCTTTTGCTAGTAGTGCCACCTCCTAGGGGCTTCGCGGGCAAGAGTGCCCTCCGCACTGTTCGTTTCGCGGTGGAGTGCCCAGGGGTGGGGCTCACAAGAGCTCTCCGCGCCGCCCGATCTGCCCATATGGTGCACACCCAGTCGACCCACCTCGAGGGTCCATGACAAGTGGACTGTGAGCGCGCCAGGGATCACTATCATGCGGCGGCTTTGACCGCACGGGAGGTCTTGCGTGCGACTGCGTGCGAGGTCTCACGTGCGACCGCATGCGAGGTCTCGTGCACGACGGGAGGCCAGACCCACTGCTACGTCTTGAGCTTGCGTTGGTTTTCCCCGAAGAGGAGAGGATGATACAGCAGAGTAACGTAAGTATTTCCCTCAGTTTTTGAGAACCAAGGTATCAATCCAGTAGGAGGCCACGCACAAGTCCCTCGTACCTGCACAAAACGATAGCTACTCGCAACCAACACGATTAGGGGTTGTCAATCCCTTCACGGTCACTTACGAGAGGGAGATCTGATAGAGATAATATTTTTGGTATTTTTGGTATAGAGATGCAAAGCAAAAAGTAAAAAGCAAACTAAAAACAAAGCAAGTATAAAAGTGATGGAGATTGATATGATGAGAATAGACCCGGGGGCCATAGGTTTCACTAGTGGCTTCTCTCGAGAGCATAAATATTCTACGGTGGGTGAACAAATTACTGTTGAGCAATTGACAGAATTGAGCATAGTTATGAGTATATCTAGGTATGATCATGTATATAGGCATCACGTCCGTGACAAGTAGATCGAAACGATTCTGCATCTACTACTATTACTTCACTCATCGACCGCTATCCAGCATGCATCTAGAGTATTAAGTTAAAAACAGAGTAACGCCTTAAGCAAGATGACATGATGTAGAGGAATAAATTCATGCAATATGATAAATACCCCATCTTGTTATCCTCGATGGCAACAATACAATACGTGCCTTGCAACCCTTTCTGTCACTGGGTAAGGACACCGCAAGATTGAACCCAAAGCCATGCACTTCTCCCATTGCAAGAACTACCAATCTAGTTGGCCAAACCAAACGGATAATTCGAAGAGACTTGCAAAGATAACTCAATCATACATAAAAGAATTCAGAGAAGATTCAAATATTATTCATAGATAAGCTGGATCATAAACCCACAATTCATCGGTCTCAACAAACACATCGCAAAAAGAATATTACATCGAATAGATCTCCACGAGAGAGGGGGAGAACATTGTATTGAGATCCAAAAAGAGAGAAGAAGCCATCTAGCTACTAGCTATGGACCCGAAGGTCTGAAGTAAACTACTCACACTTCATCGGAGAGGCAATGGTGTTGATGTAGAAGCCCACTGTGGTGGATGCCCCCTTCGGCGGAGCTCCGGAACAGGCCGCAAGATGGGATCTCGTGGATACAGGAAGTTGCGGCGGTGGAATTAGGTTTTTGGCTCCTATTCTGATCGTTTCGGGGTACGTAGGTATATATAGGAGGAAAGAGTACGTAGGTGGAGCGACAGGGGCCCCATGAGGCAGGGGGCGCGCCCTAGGGGGGGGGGGCGCCCCCCACCCTCGTGACCACCTCCGTTGTTCCTTGGCGTAGGGTCCAAGTCTCCTGGATCACGTTCGGTGAGAAAATCACGTTTCCGAAGGTTTCATTTCGTTTGGACTCCGTTTGATATTCTGTTTCTTCGAAACACTGAAAAAGGCAAAAAATAGCAATTCTGGGCTGCGCCACCGGTTAATAGGTTAGTCCCAAAAATAATATAAAAGTGGAAAATAAAGCCCAATATAGTCCAAAACAGTAGATAAAGTAGCATGGAGCAATCAAAAATTATAGATACGTTGGAGACGTGTCAGGCATCCCCAAGCTTAATTCTTGCTCGTCCTCGAGTAGGTAAATGATAAAAAGAGAATTTTGATGCGGAGTGACACTTTGGCATAATTTCAATGTAAATCTTCTTAATTGTGGTATGAATATTCAGATTCGAAAGATTCAAGACAAAAGTTCATATTGACATAAAAATAATAATACTTCAAGTATACTAACTAAGCAATTATGTCTTCTCAAAATAACATGGCCAAAGAAAGTTATCCCTACAAAATCATATAGTCTGGCTATGCTCCATCTTCCGCACACAAAGTATTTAAATCATGCACAACCCCGATGACAAGCCAAGCAATTGTTTCATACCTTAACATTTTCAATCTTCACGCAATACATGAGCGTGAGCCATGGATATAGCACTATATGTGGAATAGAATGGTGGTTGTGGAGAAGAAAAAAAGAGGGAAGATAGTCTCACATCAACTAGGCGTATCAACGGGCTATGGAGATGCCCATCAATAGATATCAATGTGAGTGAGTAGGGATTGCCATGCAACGGGTGCACTAGAGCTATAAGTATATGAAAGCTCAACTAAGTGGGTGTGCATCCAGCTCGCTTGCTCATGAAGACCTAGGGCATTTGAGGAAGCCCATCATTGGAATATACAAGCCAAGTTCTATAATGAAAAATTCCCACTAGTATATGAAAGTGACAAAATGAGAGACTCTCTATTATGAAGATCATGGTGCTACTTTGAAGCACAAGTGTGGTAAAAGGATAGTAACATTGTCCCTTCTCTTTTTTTCTCTTTTTTTTTATTTGGGCCTTTTCTCTTTTTTTTATGGCCTCTTTTTTTTATTTATTTTTATTTTTCGTCCGGAGTCTCATCCCGACTTGTGGGGGAATCGTAGTCTCCAAGTTCCTTTCCTCACTCGGGACAATGCTCTAATAATGATGATCATCACACTTTTATTTTTCTTACAACTCAACAATTACAATTCGATTCTTAGAACAAAGTATGACTCTATATGAATGCCTCCGGCGGTGTACCGGGATATGCAATGAACCATGAGTGACATGTATGAAAGAATTATGAACGGTGGCTTTACCACAAATACGATGTCAACTACATGATCATGCTAGCAATATGACAATGATGGAGCGTATCATAATAAACGGAACGGTGGAAAGTTGCATGGCAATATATCTCGGAATGGCTATGGAAATGCCATGATAGGTAGGTATGGTGGCTGTTTTGAGGAAGGTATATGGTGGGTGTATGATACCGGCGAAAAGTGCGCGTTATTAGAGAGGCTAGCAATGGTGGAAGGATGGGAAAAAGTCCGTATAATCCATGGACTCAACATTAGTCATAAAGAACTCATATACTTATTGCAAAAATCTAGAAGTTATCAAAGCAAAGTATTACGTGCATGCTCCTAGGGGGATAGATTAGTAGGAAAAGACCATTGCTCGTCCCCGACCGCCACTCATAAGTAAGACAATCAATAAATAAATCATGCTCCGAGTTCATCACATAACGGTTCACCATACGTGCATGCTACGGGAATCACAAACTTCAACACAAGTATTCTTTAAATTCACAACTACTCAACTAGCATGACTCTAATATCACCATCTTCATATCTCAAAACAATTATCAAGCATCAAACTTATCTTAGTATTCAACGCACTCAAAAGAAAGTTTCACATACCAAGTATATTAACATTAAGCAAATTACCATGCTATTAACGACTCTCAAAATAATCTAAGTGAAGCATGAGAGATCAAGTTTCTTTAAAACAAATCCACCACCATGCTCTAAAAAGATCTAAGTGAAGCACTAGAGCAAAAATTATCACGCTCAAAAGATATAAGTGAAGCACTATGAGCAAAACTATCAAGCTCAAAAGATATAAGTGAAGCACATAGAGTATTCTATCAAATTCCAATTAATGTATGGTTCTCTCAAAAGGTGTGTACTGCAAGGATGATTGTGGTAAACTAACAAGCAAAGGCGCAAATAATACAAGACGCTCCAAGCAAAACACATATCATGTGGTGAATAAAAATATAGCTCCAAGTAAATTACCGATGGAAGTAGACGAAAGAGGGGATGCCTTCCGGGGCATCCCCAAGCTTTGACTTTTTGGTGTCCTTGGATTATCTTGGGGGTGCCATGGGCATCCCCAAGCTTAGGCTCTTGCCACTCCTTGTTCCATAATCCATCAAAAGAATTCACCCGAAACTTGAAAACTTCACAACACAAAACTCAATAGAAATCTCGTGAGCTCTGTTAGAGAAAGAAAACAAAAGACTACTTTAAGGTACTGTAATGAACTCATTCTTTATTTATATTGGTGTTAAACCTACTGCATTCCAACTTCTCTATGGATCATAAACTATTTTACTAGCCATAGATTCATCAAAATAAGCAAACAACACACGCAAAACAGAATCTGTCAGAAACAGAACAGTCTGTAGTAATCTGTAACTAACGCAAACTTCTGGAACTCAATTTTTTTTACCAAAATTAGACGACCTGGACAATTTGTTTATTGATCAGCAGCAATTGGAATCAATATTTTATCACTTTCTGGTGATTTTTAACAATTCGAGTACTGAGCGCAAAGTTTCTGGAAATTACAGCAAGATCAAATAACTATCATCCAAGGAGATCAATAGGTTTAACTTGGCACAAACACTAATTAAAAGATAAAACCACATCTAAACAGAGGCTAGATGTATTATTTATTCCTAAACAGAAGCAAAAACAAAAAACTAAAAATGAAATTGGGTTGCCTCCCAACAAGCGCTTTCGTTTAATGCCCCTAGCTAGGCATAAAAGCAATGATAGATCTAGGTATTGCCATCTTTGGTATTCGGAAAGGAGGATCTCCTTTCTATGGCATTCATTCTTCTATTTAAGTTAAGCATGTGGCCATTAATGGAAGAAGTATGATTAAGCACGTTATGGAAATTTTCCTCTAAACTAGACTTCATCTCTTTAATAATTTCATTTTGATAAAAGCACAAGAGAGTAGTTGATTCAACCTTATCATTCATAGGGTGCCCAAATATAGTTTTCATTTTTTTATAGGTGTCTATAGCATCCCCTTCAAGAAAACCTTCCTGAAAGATGGAATCTAAAACTTGTTTGAAGGAAGCTGGCAAGCCAACATAAAAACTTTTTAAGTAAATTTCAATTTGATATTGTGGCACATAGCTAGCCCGAATCATAAGTAACCTATCCCTAGCATCTTTTAAAGACTCATCAAGTAAATAGAGAAAAATTCCAGAGTCATCCTCATCAAAATTATTCAAGCTCTCATTGGCGACCCTGGTGGGTCTTTCTATAGCATCATTATTTATGAGCTTAGAGAGGATAGAGGGGTTATCCAAGGCACTAGAGCTCGAGAGAAAACCCGTAGTTCTTTTTGATTCGGCCGTGGCAACGGGAAGGCAAACGGAAAAGAGGAGGAGATTGGGAAAGAGAGGGTGAATAAAACGGCAAGGGTGAAGTGGGGGAGAGGAAAACGAGAGGCAAATGGCAAATAATGTAATGCGAGAGGTAGGGATTGTGATGGGTACTTGGTATGTTGACTTTTGCGTAGACTCCCCGGCAACGGCGCCAGAAATCCTTCTTGCTACGTCTTGAGCTTGCGTTGGTTTTTCCCCGAAGAGGAGAGGATGATGCAGCAGAGTAGCGTAATTATTTCCCTCAGTTTTTGAGAACCAAGGTATCAATCCAGTAGGAGGCCACGCACAAGTCCCTCGTACCTGCACAAAACGATAGCTACTCGCAACCAACGCGGTTAGGGGTTGTCAATCCCTTCACGGTCACTTACGAGAGTGAGATCTGATAGAGATAATATTTTTGGTATTTTTGGTATAGAGATGCAAAGCAAAAAGTAAAAAGCAAACTAAAAACAAAGCAAGTATAAAAGTGATGGAGATTGGTATGATCAGAATAGACCCGGGGGCCATAAGTTTCACTAGTGGCTTCTCTCAAGAGCATAAATATTCTACGGTGGGTGAAAAAATTACTATTGAGCAATTGACAGAATTGAGCATAGTTATGAGTATATCTAGGTATGATCATATATATAGGCATCACGTCCGTGACAAGTAGATCGAAACGATTCTGCATCTACTACTATTACTCCACTCATCGACCGCTATCCAGCATGCATCTAGAGTATTAAGTTAAAAACAGAGTAACGCCTTAAGCAAGATGACATGATGTAGAGGAATAAATTCATGCAATATGATAAAACCCCATCTTGTTATCCTCGATGGCAACAATACAATACGTGCCTTGCAACCCTTTACATCCTTTGGGTAAGGACACGCAAGATTGAACCCAAAGCCATGCACTTCTCCCATTGCAAGAACTACCAATCTAGTTGGCCAAACCAAACAGATAATTCGAAGAGACTTGCAAAGATAACTCCATCATACATAAAAGAATTCAGAGAAGATTCAAATATTATTCATAGATAAGCTGAATCATAAACCCACAATTCATCGATCTCAATAAACACACCGCAAAAAGAAGATTACATCGAATAGATTTCCATGAGAGAGGGGGAGAACATTGTATTGAGATCCAAAAAGAGAGAAGAAGCCATCTAGCTACTAGCTATGGACCCGAAGGTCTTAAGTAAACTACTCACACTTCATCGGAGAGGCTATGGTGTTGATGTAGAAGCCCTCCGTGGTGGATGCCCCCTCCGGCGGAGCTCCGGAACAGGCCCCAAGAAGGGATCTCGTGGATACAGGAAGTTGCGGCGATGGAATTGAAGGAAATATGCCCTAGAGGCAATAATAAAGTTATTATCTATTTCCTTATATCATGATAAATGTTTATTATTCATGCTAGAATTGTATTAACCGGAAACATGATACATGTGTGAATACATAGACAAACATATAGTCACTAGTATGCCTCTACTTGACTAGCTCATTAATCAAAGATGGTTATGTTTCCTAACCATAGACATGTGTTGTTATTTGATTAATGGGATTACATCATTAGGAGAATGATGTGATTGACATGACCCATTCCGTTAGCCTAGCACTTGATCGTTTAGTATATTGCTATTGCTTTCTTCATGACTTATACATGTTCCTGTAACTATGAGATTATGCAACTCCGTTTACGGAGGAACACTTTGGTGCTACCAAAGCGTCACAACGTAATCTGGGTCATAAAGGAGTACTACAGGTGTCTCCAAAGGTACATGTTGGGTTGGCGTATTTGAGATTAGGTTTTGTCACTCCGATTGTCGGAGAGGTATCTCTGGGCCCTCTCGGTAATGCACATCACTATAAGCCTTGCAAGCATTGCAACTAATTAGTTAGTTGCGGGATGATGCATTACGGAACGAGTAAAGAGACTTGCGATAACGAGATTGAACTAGGTATTGGATACCGACGATCGAATCTCGGGCAAGTAACATACCGATGACAAAGGAACAACGTATGTTGTTATGCGGTTTGACCGATAAAGATCTTCGTAGAATATGTAGGAGCCAATATGGGCATCCAGGTCCGCTATTGGTTATTGACCGAGAATAGTTCTAGGTCATGTCTACATAGTTCTCGAACCCGTAGGGTCCGCACGCTTAAGGTTTCGATGATGGTTATATTATGAGTTTATGAGTTTTGATGTACCGAAGGAGTTCGGAGTCCCAGATGAGACCGGGGACATGACGAGGAGTCTCGAAATGGTCGAGACATAAAGATCAATATATTGGACGACTATATTCGGAGTTCGGAAAGGTTCCGAGTGATTCGGGTATTTTTCGGAGTACCGGGTAGTTACGGGAGAAGCAATGGGCCTTGATGGGCTTTAGTGGAAAGAGGAGAAAGGGCCAAGGGGCTGCTGCGACCCCCCTCCCCTCTGGTCCGAATTGGACTAGGGAAAAGGGGGCCGGCCACCTTTCCTTCTCCTCCACTTCCTTCTCCCTTCCTCCCCTCTTGGTGGACTCCTACTAGGACTTGGAATCCTAGTAGGACTCCACATCCTGGCCGCACCAAGCATTGGCCGGCCTCCTCCTCCTCCATCCTTTATATACGGGGGCAGGGGGGCACCCCATGACACACAAGTTGATCTACGGATCGTTCCTTAGCCGTGTGCGGTGCCCCCCTCCACCATATTCCACCTCGGTCATATCGTCGCGGAGTTTAGGCGAAGCCCTGCGCCGGTAGAGCATCATCATCGCCACCACGCCGTCGTCTTGACGGAACTCATCCCGACACTTTGCTGGATCGAGTCCGGGATCGTCATCGAGCTGAGCGTGTGCAGAACTCGGAGGTGCCGTCGTTCGGTACTTGGATCGGTCGGATCGTGAAGGCGACGACTACATCAACAGCGTTGTCATAACGCTTCCGCGCCACGGTCGAGAGTGCGTGGACAATACTCTCCCTCTCGTTGCTATGCCATCACCATGATCTTGCGTGTGCGTAGGAATTTTTTGAAATTACTCGTTCCCCAACAGTGGCATCGAGCCAGGTTTTATGCGTTGATGTCATATGCACGAGTAGAACACAAGTGAGTTGTGGGCGATATAAGTCATACTGCTTACCAGCATGTCATACTTTGGTTCAGCGGTATTGTGAGATGAAGCGGCCGGACCGACATTACGCCAGACGCTTACGCGAGACTGGTTTCACCGCTTGAGCACTCGTTGCTTAAAGGTGACGGCGGTGTCTGCCTCTCTCACTTTAGTTGAACCGAGTGTGGCTCGCCCGGTCCTTGCGAAGGTTAAAACAGCACCAACTTGACAAACTATCGTTGTGGTTTTGATGCGTAGGTAAGAACGGTTCTTGCTCAGCCCGTAGCAGCCACGTAAAACTTGCAACAACAAAGTAGAGGACGTCTAACTTGTTTTTGCAGGGCATGTTGTGATGTGATATGGTCAAGACGTGATGCTATATTTTATTGTATGAGATGATCATGTTTTGTAACCGAGTTATCGGCAACTGGCAGGAGCCATATGGTTGTCGCTTTATTGTATGAAATGCAAACGCCATGTAATTGCTTTACTTTATCACTAAGCAGTAGCGATAGTCGTAGAAGCAATAGTTGGCGAGACGACAACGATGCTACGATGGAGATCAAGGTGTCGCGCCGGTGACGATGGTGATCATGACGGTGCTTCGGAGATGGAGATCACAAGCACAAGATGATGATGGCCATATCATATCACTTATATTGATTGCATGTGATGTTTATCCTTTATGCATCTTATATTGCTTTGATTGACGGTAGCATTATAAGATGATCTCTCACTAAAATTATCAAGAAGTGTTCTCCCTGAGTATGCACCGTTGCGAAAGTTCTTCGTGCTGAGACACCACGTGATGATCGGGTGTGATAGGCTCTACGTTCAAATACAACGGGTGCAAAACAGTTGCGCACGCGGAATACTCAGGTTAAACTTGACGAGCCTAGCATATAACAGATATGGCCTCGGAACGCGGAGACCCAAAGGTCGAGCGTGAATCATATAGTAGATATGATCAACATAGTGATGTTCACCATTGAAACTACTCCATCTCACGTGATGATCGGACATGGTTTTGTTGATTTGGATCACGTAATCACTTAGATGACTAGAGAGATGTCTATCTAAGTGGGAGTTCTTAAGTAATATGATTAATTGAACTTTAATTTATCATGAACTTAGTCCTGGTAGTATTTTTCAAATTATGTTGTAGATCAATAGCTCGCGTTGTTGCTTCCCTATGTTTGTTGCTTTCATATGTTTATTTTAATATGTTCCTAGAGAAAATTGTATTGAAAATGTTAGTAGCAATGATGCGGATTGGATCCGTGATCTGAGGTTTATCCTCATTGCTGCACAGAAAAATTATGTCCTTAATGCACCGCTAAGTGACAGACCTATTGCAGGAGCAAATGCAGACGTTATGAACGTTTGGCTAGCTCAATATGATGACTACTTGATAGTTTAGTGCACCATACTTAACGGCTTAGAATCGGGACTTCAAAGGCGTTTTGAGCGTCATGGACCATATGAGATGTTCCAGGAATTGAAGTTAATATTTCAAGCAAATACCGAGTTGAGAGATATGAAGTCTCCAACAAGTTCTATAGCTAAAAGATGGAAGAGAATCGCTCAACTAGTGAGCATGTTCTCAGATTGTCTAGGTACTTCAATCGCTTGAATCAAGTGGGAGTTAATCTTCCAGATAAGATAGTGATTGACAGAATTCTCTAGTCACCATCACTAAGTTACTAGAACTTCGTGATGAACTATAGTATGCAAGGGATGACGAAAACGATTCCCGAGCTCTTCGTGATGTTGAAATCAACGAAGGTAGAAATCAAGAAAGAGCATCAAGTGTTGATGATTGACAAGACCACTAGTCTCAAGGAAAAGGGCAAAGGGAAGAAGGGGAACTTCAAGAAGAACGGCAAGCAAGTTGCTGCTCGAGTGAAGAAGCCCAAGTCTGGACCTAAGCCTGAGACTAAGTGCTTTTGCTGCAATGGAACTGGTCACTAGAAGCGGAACTACCCCAAGTATTTGGCGGATAAGAAGGATGGCAAAGTGAACAAAGGTATATTTGATATACAGATTATTGATGTGTATTTTACTAGTGTTCGTAGCAACCCCTCGGTATTTGATACTGGTTCAGTTGCTAAGAGTAGTAACTTGAAACGGGAGTTGCAGAATGAACAGAAACTAGTTGAAGGGGAAGTGACGATGAGTGTTGGAAGTAGTTCCAAGATTGATATGATCATCATCGCACACTCCCTATACTTTCGGGATTAGTGTGGAACCTAAATAAGTGTTATTTGGTGTTGAGCATAAATATGATTTGATCATGTTTATTGCAATACGGTTATTCATTTAAGTAAGAGAATAAATTGTTGTTCTGTTTACATGAATAAAACCTTATATGGTTACACACCCAATGAAAATGGTTCATTGGATCTCGATCATAGTGATACACATATTCATAATATTGAAACCAAAAGATGCAAAGTTAATAATGATAGTGCAACTTATTTGTGGCACTGCCGTTTAGGTCATATTGGTGTAAAGCGCATGAAGAAAACTCCATGCTGATGGACTTTTGGAATCACTTGATTATGAATCATTTGATGCTTGCGAACCGTGCCTTTTGGGCAAGATGACTAAAACTCCGTTCTCCGGAACAATGGAACAAGCTACTGACTTATTGGAAATAATACATACCGATGTATGCGATTCAATGAGTGTTGATGCTCGTGGCAAGTATCGTTATTTTCTGACCTTCACAAGATGATTTGAGCAGATATGGGTATATCTACTTGATGAAACATAAGTCTGAAATAATTGAAAAGTTCAAAGAATTTCAGAGTGAAGTGGAAAATCATCGTAACAAGAAAATAAAGTTTCTGCGATCTGATCGTGGAGATAAATATTTGAGTTACGAGTTTGGTCTTCATTTGAAACAATGTGAAATAGTTTCGCAACTCACGCCATATGGAACACCACAGCATAATGGTGTGTCCGAAAGTCGTAACCGCACTTTATTAGATATGGTGCGATCTATGATGTCTCTTATCAGTTTACCACTATCGTTTTGGGGTTATGCATTAGAGAGAGCTGCATTCACGTTTAATAGGGCACCATCTAAATCCGTTGAGGCGACACCGTATGAACTATGGTTTAACAGTAAACCTAAGCTGTCGTTTCTTAAAGTTTGGAGTTGTGATGCTTATGTGAAAAAGTTTTCACCTGATAAGCTCGAACCCAAATCGGAGAAGTGCGTCTTCATAGAATACCCAAAGGTAACTATTGGGTACACCTTCTATCACAAGATCCGAAGGAAAGTTATTCGTTGCTAAGGTGGATCCTTTCTAGAGAAGAAGTTTCTCTCAAAAGAAGTGAGTGGGAGGAAAGTAGAACTTGATGAGGTAATTGTACCTTCTCCCTTATTGGAAAGTAGTTCATCACAGAAATCAGTTCCGGTGATTCCTACACCAATTAGTGAGGAAGGTAATGATGATGATCATGAAACTTCAGATCAAGTTGCTACCAAACCTCGTAGGTCTTCAGAGTAAGATCCGCACAGAGTGGTACGGTAATCATGTTCTGGAAGTCATGTTACTAGACCATGATGAACCTACGAACTATGAGGAAGCGATGATGAGCCCAGATTCCGCAAAATGGCTTGAGGCCATGAAATCTGAGATAGGATCCATGTATGAGAACAAAGTATGGACTTTGATTAACTTGCTCGATGATCAGCAAGCCATGTTAAATAAATGGATCTTCAAGAGGAAGACGGACACTGATAGTAGTGTTACTATCTACAAAGCTCGACTTGTTGCAAAAAGGGTTTTCGACAAGTTCAAGGTGTTAACTACAATGAGATTTTCTCAACTGTAGCGATGCTTAAGTCTGTCCGAATCATGTTAGCAATTGCCACATTTTATGAAATCTGGCAAATGGATGTCAAAACTGCATTCTTTAATGGATTTATTAAAGAAGAGTTGTATATGATGCAACCAGAAGGTTTTGTCAATCCTAAAGGAGCTAACAAAATGTGCAAGCTTCAGCGATCCATCTATGGACTGGTGCAAGCATCTCGGAGTTGGAATAAAACGCTTTGATAGTGTGATCAAAGCATATGGTTTTATACAGACTTTTGGAGAAGCCTGTATTTACAAGAAAGTGAGTGGGAGCACTACAGCATTTCTGATAAGTATATGTGAATGACATATTGTTGGTCGGAAAAAATGTAGAATTATTCTGCAAAGCATAAAGGAGTATTTGAAAGGAGTTTTTCAAAGAAGGACCTCGGTGAAGCTGCTTACATATTGAGCATCAAGATCTATAGAGATAGATCAAGACGCTTGATAAGTTTTTCAATGAGTACATACCTTGACAAGATTTTAAAGTAGTTCAAAATGGAACAGTCAAAGAAAGAGTTTCTTGCCTGTGTTACAAGGTGTGAAATTGAGTAAGACTCAAATCCCGACCACGGCAGAAAATAGAAAAGAGAATGAAAGTCATTCCCTATGCCTCAGTCATAGGTTCTATAAAGTATGCTATGCTATGTACCAGACCTATTGTATACCTTGCTCTGAATTTGGGAAGGGAGTACAATAGTGATCTAGGAGTAGATCACTGGACATTGGTCAAGAACATCCTTAGTGAGGACTAAGGAAATATTCCTCGATTATGGAGGTGATAAAAGAGCCCGTCGTAAAGTTACATCAATGCAAGCTTTTTACACCGATCCAGATGACTCTAAGTCTCAATCTGGATACATATTGAAAGTGGGAGCAATTATCTAGAGTAGCTCCGTGCAGAGCATTGTAGACATAGAATATTTTGCAAAATACATACGGCTCTGAATGTGACAGACCCGTTGACTAAACTTCTCTCACGAGCAAAACATGATCATACCTTAGTACTCTTTGGTTGTTAATCACATAACGATGTGAACTAGATTATTGACTCTAGTAACCCTTTGGGTGTTGATCACATGACGATGTGAACTATGGGTATTATCACATACAGAACATGGCGATGTGAACTAGATTATTGACTCTAGTGCAAGTGGGATACTGAAGGAAATATGCCCTAGAGGCAATAATAAAGTTATTATCTATTTCCTTATATCATGATAAATGTTTATTATTCATGCTAGAATTGTATTAACCGGAAACATGATACATGTGTGAATACATAGACAAACATATAGTCACTAGTATGCCTCTACTTGACTAGCTCATTAATCAAAGATGGTTATGTTTCCTAACCATAGACATGTGTTGTTATTTGATTAATGGGATTACATCATTAGGAGAATGATGTGATTGACATGACCCATTCCGTTAGCCTAGCACTTGATCGTTTAGTATATTGCTATTGCTTTCTTCATGACTTATACATGTTCCTATAACTATGAGATTATGCAACTCCGTTTAGCGGAGGAACACTTTGGTGCTACCAAAGCGTCACAACGTAATCGGGTGATTATAAAGGAGTACTACAGGTGTCTCCAAAGGTACATGTTGGGTTGGCGTATTTGAGATTAGGTTTTGTCACTCCGTTTGTCGGAGAGGTATCTCTGGGCCCTCTCGGTAATGCACATCACTATAAGCCTTGCAAGCATTGCAACTAATTAGTTAGTTGCGGGATGATGCATTACGGAACGAGTAAAGAGACTTGCCGGTAACGAGATTGAACTAGGTATTGGATACCGACGATCGAATCTCGGGCAAGTAACATACCGATGACAAAGGGAACAACGTATGTTGTTATGCGGTTTGACCGATAAAGATCTTCGTAATATATGTAGGAGCCAATATGGGCATCCAGGTCCCGCTATTGGTTATTGACCGAGAATAGTTCTAGGTCATGTCTACATAGTTCTCGAACCCGTAGGGTCCGCACGCTAAGGTTTCGATGGCAGTTATATTATGAGTTTATGAGTTTTGATGTACCGAAGGAGTTCGGAGTCCCGGATGAGATCGGGGACATGACGAGGAGTCTCGAAATGGTCGAGACGTAAAGATCGATATATTGGACGACTATATTCGGAGTTCAGAAAGATTCCGAGTGATTCGGGTATTTTTCGGAGTACCGGGTAGTTACGGGAGAAGCAATGGGCCTTGATGGGCTTTAGTGGAAAGAGGAGAAAGGGCCAAGGGGCTGCTGCGCCCCCCCTCCCCTCTGGTCCGAATTGGACTAGGGAAAAGGGGGCCGGCCACCTTTCCTTCTCCTCCACTTCCTTCTCCCTTCCTCCCCTCTTGGTGGACTCCTACTAGGACTTGGAATCCTAGTAGGACTCAACATCCTGGCCGCACCAAGCATTGGCCGGCCTCCTCCT
Organism: Aegilops longissima; assembly: GCA_021605205.1. Lineage (NCBI taxonomy): Eukaryota > Viridiplantae > Streptophyta > Magnoliopsida > Poales > Poaceae > Aegilops > Aegilops longissima. Next base: position 3,681,979 of record CM038682.1, on the reverse strand, counting down.
CCTCCATCCTTTATATACGGGGGCAGGGGGGCACCCCATGACACACAAGTTGATCTACGGATCGTTCCTTAGCCGTGTGCGGTGCCCCCCTCCACCATATTCCACCTCGGTCATATCGTCGCGGAGTTTAGGCGAAGCCCTGCGCCGGTAGAGCATCATCATCGTCAGCACGCCGTCGTCCTGACGGAACTCATCCCCGACACTTTGCTGGATCGGAGTCCGGGGATCGTCATCGAGCTGAACGTGTGCAGAACTCGGAGGTGCCGTACGTTCGGTACTTGGATCGGTCGGATCGTGAAGACGTACGACTACATCAACCGCGTTGTCATAACGCTTCCGCTTACGGTCTACGAGGGTACGTGGACAATACTCTCCCCTCTCGTTGCTATGCCATCACCATGATCTTGCGTGTGCGTAGGAAATTTTTTGAAATTACTATGTTCCCCAACAATGGCATCAGAGCCAGGTTTTATGCGTTGATGTCATATGCACGAGTAGAACACAAGTGAGTTGTGGGCGATATAAGTCATACTGCTTACCAGCATGTCATACTTTGGTTTAGCGGTATTGTGAGATGAAGCGGCCCGGACCGACATTACGCGTACGCTTACGCGAGACTGGTTTCACCGCTTCGAGCACTCGTTGCATAAAGTCGACACTTCGGCTGAACCGAACGAACAAATGACGGAGAAGCAATTTTTAGTCCCACAACGTGCAGCTTAGCGTAAACACCCCAATTTAGGAGGTTCTCGTTTAAAAAAAATTAGGAGGCGTGCCAAAAAGAGAGCACATCCACCCCAACCTGTGCGGTCTGCACATCCAGCAACCCCAACTGGAAATTGAATCAATAGATCTTGTAGCATATGACACGTACGCCTGGTACATAATTCCTTTTATATTTTTGTAAAAGTTCATTTCAAATATTTGTACGTACGCCTGGTACATAAACTGTGCATGATATTTTAAATTGCATCGAATATTGTTTTGTATGCCCGACATGTACTTTTAAATGTTGGATGCAATTTAAAATATCGTGGCATACAAAACAATGTTCGATGCAATTTAAAATATCATCCACCAAATAATGTTTGAGATTATTTGAAATAAACTTTTACGAAAATATAAAAGGAATATATACCAGGTGTATGTGTCATACGCTACAAGATCTATTGATTCAATTTCCAGTTGGGGTTGCTGGATGTGCAGACTGCACAGGTTGGGGTGGATGTGCACAGATTGTACGAACTGAAGCCATCCAATCACTCGTACGATGTTGCTGTTGTGCGGAAGAAAAATTCTTTGCTTTGGTAAATTTATTATTATCTACCTAAAAATAAGATTTTATTGTTACAACACCATTCTGATTATGCGAACCAATCTGGTTGAGATGGTTAGGTGGATAGTGCTATCCTCAACCCACCAGGGTTCAAATCCTGGTGCTCGCATTATTCCAGGATTTATTTCAGGATTTCCGGCGATGTGCTTTCAGTGGGAGGAGATGTTCCCGTCGACGACGAGGTGCCTACGGTGGCTTCGTAAATCTCATGATGATTTTATTGTTACAACACCACTCTGATTATCTGCATGCACAAAAAAAAGAATAATAAAGCCCATGGATTCCGTGCTTTCAGGTCTAATTGTTCCCACAAGGTGCAAAAGGCATACAAAGGCTTCAATATTTATTTTTATCATTTCAACACATATAAAATGATTATGACGGATGAATTAGAAAGGTATAGATATCCTAAGTACTAAAGTTTTGTTTCTAAAAAGGTTTTCATAGAGAGGTAATGCTGCACTATTTACTTATGTAGAAAAAACACGTCAATCAATTATATTTCTAAATTTTTACCACACCCTACATGGATGAGATGAAGACACCATGCAAAGATTCATTCATTTCGGAACTCGTTTGCATGCTATTTCTTACTGAAGATCGTTTTGCTCTTTTCAGTGACCAGAAAATCAGGTATCGCTTCAAAAATAGCAAACAAACTCAAATAGTTCTTAAATTGGGGCATGGGAATTTCAATGTTGTGTGTTAGTCATATCAAATGTCCATCGACTATGTTCATACGGACGAACTCGAGGAGGACCAGAGCCCGAAAGACAAGCTCGAAGAAAAGGCACCACCATATGCCCTAGCGCCGCACCTGCAAGGACTAAAACCCCAACCTAAATTATTAACCTGGGTGAAGGCACGAGGATTCCCCACCTCACCATCGACTGCCTGAGTGGCAGGCAAAGGGGAGGCGAATCCACGGGGTTCTCTCCTTGCAACATACAGACTTGTTGGCTGCCTGGCTGGTCATAACAAATAATGTAGTAAAGCATGCCATACAAAACAATGTTCGAAGTTAATTAAAATACCAATTACGAGAAATGAAATAAAAGGATTATTTACCAGGCATACGGCATAAAAATAATTACTTACCAGGCGTGCATGCCAGTCATACAAAACAATGTTTGAGGCCATTTAAAATATGAATTTACGAAACATAAGAAAATAAATTATTTACCAGGGCACAGTATAATGTTTGAGATTACTTTAAATTAGAATATAAAATAGAAATTACATCAAATGAAATAAAAGGGATCATATACTAGGCATATACGACATAAAAGGAATTATATATCAGGTGTGCATGTCAATCGTACAAAACAATTTTCGAGGCTATTTAATGTACGAATTTATGGAACATAAAATAAGGAGTTATTTACGAGGCTACACAATAATGTCTGAGATTATTTGAAATAAAAAATTCAAAAGTATTTACCAGGCATACATGTCATACGCTACAGGAATTCAATTTCAATATTGAGTTGTGGTTGCTGGATGTGCAGACCGCACAGGTTGGGGTGGATGTGCTCTCTTTTAGGCACATACCCTATACAGCCTAGCGGTCTTATTAATTGGGATGCTTACGTTAAGCTAATTGGGATGTGCTCTGTCACTTAATTTTCCAGAAGATGTTGATCATTTCAACCACAAAAAAATAATGATAGTTGAACAGAGCAGCAAATATTGTTTGCAAATATGATGATCTCAGACATTTTAGGTAGCAAATGAAGAACGCCAAATATATCAAACCAACATTGTAGATAGGTATCAAACCAACATATAAAATAGGTTCAACATAGTTATAAGGTAGCAAATCGACATCACAAACATAGCATACAAGTTCTTGTTCACATATGGTTCAACTAAGCGACATCTCCAACACGACCATATCACTTGCTTCTCCCCCTCTTGACAGTACGCTCCTCATTTCTCTTCGAGCGGCCTTTGTCCGTCTTCTTTGTGCGACAACGAGTAGGCGGTTTCTGAAACGGGGATGGACTCTTCCAGTCCTTCTTCAGAACTTTCCCTCCCTTCTCCTGGGTTGGCTGATTTGGTGGAGGTCTGTCATCGCCGTCACACTCCTCATCACCTCCTTCATCGCCTTGCTCCTCTTCCTCTTGTTCCTCATTTTTTTCTTCCTCTTCCTAGTCATCTTCTTCCTCTTCCTCCTCAACAACGCGAGACGACGAGGCGGCATGGATAGAGGAAGCTCTGTCGGCGTGGCTCGATGAAGCGATGGACGGCATCGACCCTCCATGAGCAGGATCATTCACATCGGTCGCGCGAGCGCACCCAAACATACCCACTAGCTTACAACAACGGATCATGAACTTTTGCAATAGAAAACAACCAAGAACATAATACGGATCAACTTTACGGTGCAATTAAAGTATAACATGGTGGCTAGGAGGCTCGACGTTACCTTCATTCCCTCAGCTTGGTCTCAGATTCAACGGTTCCGACGTCATAATATGAAAGCGCATTCGAGCCATCAAGAATGCTTATGTTAAGCTCCGAAGCCTGCACATGTAAGCATCACGTTAAAGACCAAGTGACATTGACTAAAGCAATTTTCACCCAACGTACTCCCAATAGTGCTTCTTGTTGCATCGGCCTCCTATCATCCGTACGTCAAGGAAGAAGACATCATCCCAGGTACACACGCAACACAACGCAACGCACTGAACATATTGAAATTCCAGAGGGAGAAAGGCCTCCTGCTAAGCGGACGAAGCCGAAGGCCCGAGCGTCGAGGTCTGGCCACAGATCGCTGGGGTCGGCGTAGTGGCCGTCCAGGATCAGGTTGCTGATGATGTTCATGACGAGGATAGAGTTTTTTTTTCCGGAAGAGCCCTACCCAGGGCTACGCCTCCTCTTTTTTTTTAGCACAAGCTACACCTCATTTTTTTTTTTTGAGGGGTACAAGCTACACCTCGTGTGTGTGGGTGCTTGAACAAGGCCTTCAGTCACCTATGGGCCAATATGCCGGCCTGCCTATCCAGGCCACGGTCGCACGTAGGCTTTTTAAGAGAGGACAAGCCCACGCACACACAAACGCCGCGCTGCAAACGAGCGTGCGAGTCGACACTTCGGCTGAACCGAACGAACAAATGACGGAGAAGCAATTTTTAGTCCCACAACGTGCAGCTTAGCGTAAACACCCCAATTTAGGAGGTTCTCGTTTCAAAAAAAAAAATAAAATAAGAGGCGTGCCAAAAAGAGAGCACATCCACCCCAACCTGTGCTGCAAATCCAGCAACCCCAACTGGAAATTAAATCAATATTTGGGTGGATGTGCTCTCTTTTAGGCACATACCCTAAACAGCCTGGCGGTCTTATGAATTGGGATGCTTACGTTAAGCTAAGCCATGTGGGACTAAAAATTGCTTCCCTGTCGCTTGTTCGTTCGGTTCACGCACGGTGTTTGTGTGTGGGCTTTGTCCTTCTCTTTAAACTAAAAAGCTAGAAGCCTTACTGTGACCTGGAGGATAGGCACCCCGAAATAATGGCCCATACGTGAGTCTAGGCCCACACCCAGGCCACAACTCGATCCATCTTATATGCCGGTATATAGCATGCTGTTATAGGCTTATAGCCAGCCAAACGATCATCAGATACAGGTTGCTTATGGTCTCAATAGTTAATTCGGGACATTAAATATTTCAAAAAAAAATCAGGACATTAAAGAAATACTAGTAAGTATGTCGTCCTTGACTTTTGTGATCAAATGCTTTCTTATTGGATGAATGGAGGGACAAAATAGAATTGTTGTTCTTCAGTATAGTGATTATTCGCCTTCACGAAGGAATCGCTGCACATGCGCCGATGATGGCGAGTCCACCACAAGGTTGAACCCCGGATTCTCATCCCCAAAGCCAAGTTTGAATCCACCACCTTCAGCAAGGACACGAGGCAGGTGCGCGCCGACATAGCCCGATAAGAGATCTTGTGTTTCCACCGGAGTGCATAAAATCATAGTTGAAGCCGTCTGTACCATCCACCCTTATCCATCTACCGATGCCTCGATAGCCAGATACATCTCGAGAAGACAACAGAAGACAAAGACATCCCATATCGCCTGCCTCCCGCAACTGTCGCACCACCTTCGATCCTACAGTAACAGGCTAAACATGACACCTCCACCAGAGCCACTGTGCATCACCTCCCGGTAGAAGGGCATGACTTGAGGTCTTCGTATAAGACATCATGCATAGCATCCGCCGGTAGCGCATCCACCGGTGGGTTCACTTGCCAGCGACGGGACCGCCCGACAACTGCGAAAGAGGCACATATGTCACCTGCCGAGCCGCATCGAACCCGATCTGTTGATGGAGGGGACGTTCCATATTGCCACTAGCCTCAGAAAGGCCGTCGCCACCTCGAGATCCAGACTTCGAGTCGCCCACGCAACCCCGGAGTCCACCACCATCGATGAAGAGGGGCAGCCGCCCTGATTCCGGGCACTACAAGGAGCACCACTATCGCATCACCCATTGTCGTCTCCCATACAATAGCAACAACCGCCGCGATCCCGCATCCTTCGTCGTCGACACCGGAGGAACCTCCAGCTGCCACACACATCCTGCAACGTCCCCGGGAGCGGTATCCCAAGATCCGCCGCCACTGATGCTGCCACAAGGACCCACCACCTGGCCCATCATGGCTGGCGGAGGGGACGCCGCCACCTCCATGACCGGATTCGCGGCTCCAGGAATCCATCACTGCCGATTGTCCACATCCTCTCCCGATCTGCCGTCCCTACGAAGCCGCCGGTACAACACCGAAGGAAAGACAAACTCCAGATTTAAGTATAGAAAGTGGCATGGTGTGCGTCATTGGTATGAACTTAGGCTCCCGGGACTTCCATTTCTACCATCATTGCTATCTTACATAAAGCTGCCAATTTAATTATGAGATTTCCCTTGATCCTTAGATAGTGTGGTCACAAGAATTTCTTCAAATTTCAATATTGATATTAAAACAATTCAAATGCTTGCATATGCCCTGGTGCTTGGAGAATGTCCAGAGCTCTTATGGATTTGGCGCATCAGACATCATCCATGCTAATGCATTCTCTAAAAAGAAAGTTGATTCCAGGAAGCTGTGTTAAAGTTGAATGTGTGGCCTGCTTGAGTGTTTCACAATATATATGTTATATGAAAACAAACCTGTAGTGATTAGAAAAATATGTCAGTTTGAATATTGTTACTAGGGTCTTGAAACAGTTACATTGTTGGCAGTTAATGAAGAAACATCCTTTTTTTTTTGCAAATTAACCAGCACAAAATAATGCTAATTGTGCTTGATTTATGTTGTTTAGGTCAAATGTTTGAGGGTTGTTCTCAACATCCAAAATTATTCAGATTGTTCTATGTCTCCGGTTCTATCCAGTAGTGTTTTTTCCTAAATTAGTCAGATTGTTCTTTGTATTCTCATGACAATGATATTGTTGGGGAACGTAGCAGAAATCAAAAAATTTCTACGCATCACCAAGATCAATCTATGGAGTTATCTAGCAACGAGGGGAAAAGAAGTGCATGTACATACCCTTGTAGATCGCGAGCGGAAGCGTTCAAGAGAATGGGGTTGATGGAGTCGTACTCGTCGTGATCCAAATCATCGATGACCAAGCGCCGAACGGACGGCACCTCCGCATTCAACACACGTACGGTTGGGGAAGACGTCTCCTCCTTCTTGGTCCAGCAAGGGGGAAGGAAAGGTTGATGGAGATCCAGAAGCACGACGGCGTGGTGGTGGATGCAGCGGGGATCTCGGCAGGGCTTCGCCAAGCTCTACAGAGAGGAGGAGGTGTTGGAGAGGGAGAACGAGGCGCCAGGGGCTAGGGTGCGGCTGCCTCCCTCCCCCACTATATAGGCCCCTGGGGCGCCGCCCTAGGAGATGGGATCTCCAAGGGGCGGCGGCCAAGGGGGTGGCTTGCCCCCCAAGCCAAGGGGGCGCCCCCCACCCCTAGGGTTTCCTGCCCTAGGCGCAGGGGGAAGCCCAAGGGGGGCGCACCAGCCCACCAGGGGCCGGTTCCCCTCCCCACTTCAGCCCATGGGGCCCTCCGGGATAGGTGGCCCCACCCGGTGGACTCCCGGGACCCTTCCGGTGGTCCCGGTACAATACCGGTGACCCCCGAAACTTTCCCGATGGCCGAAACTTGACTTCCTATATATAAATCTTTACCTTCGGACCATTCCGGAACTCCTCGTGACGTCCGGGATCTCATTCGGGACTCCGAACAACTTTCGGGTTACTGCATACTAATATCTCTACAACCCTAGCGTCACTGAACCATAAGTGTGTAGAGCCTACGGGTTCGGGAGACATGCAGACATGACCGAGACGCCTCTCCGGTCAATAACCAACAGCGGGATCTGGATACCCATGTTGGCTCCCACATGCTCCTTGATGATCTCATCGGATGAACCACGATGTCGAGGATTCAATCAATCCCGTATACAATTCCTTTGTCAATCGGTTCGTTACTTGCCCGAGACTCGATCGTCGGTATCCCAATACCTCGTTCAATCTCGTTACCGGCAAGTCACTTTACTCGTACCGTAATGCATGATCCCGTGATCAACCACTTGGTCACATTGAGCTCATTATGATGATGCATTACCGAGTGGGCCCAGAGATACCTCTCCGTCATACGGAGTGACAAATCCCAGTCTCGATTCGTGCCAACCCAACAGACACTTTTGGAGATACCGTAGTGCACCTTTATAGCCACCCAGTTACGTTGTGACGTTTGGCACACCCAAAGCACTCCTACGGTATCCGGGAGTTGCACAATCTCATGGTCTAAGGAAATGATACTTGACATTTGGAAAAGCTCTAGCAAACGAACTACACGATCTTTGTGCTATGCTTAGGATTGGGTCTTGTCCATCACATCATTCTCCTAATGATGTGATCCCGTTATCAATGAGATCCAATGTCCATAGTCAGGAAACCATGACTATCTGTTGATCAACGAGCTAGTCAACTAGAGGCTCACTAGGGACATGTTGTGGTCTATGTATTCACACATGTATTACGATTTATGGATAACACAATTGTAGCATGAATAATAGACAATTATCATGAACAAAGAAATATAATAATAACCATTTTATTATTGCCTCTAGGGCATATCTCCAACAGATATATTTTATTACATAATATTTCTTCTAATATGTAAAATCAATCAGCATATCATGGTGGTGTACCGCGGTGCACTATACTAGCTATAGTCCCCCTCTCTCTCCTGTTAAATCCACACCCTAAAAACCCAGTGACGGGCCAGGAGTAGTTTGGTTGCCAATATATACACTCCATGTCAGGGGTGGTTATAAAAACTTACTCAGTTCAATCTGATAACGCTTACCTACAACGGCGTGGCGGTTACAATCCTAAATCATTTTTATGGATTCAACGGCAACGATTGCGGTTCCGGGCCGTTGGTCCTTAAAGGCACATGCACGAAAACTTCTCCGTTGTCATCGACAAGGTCAGACCGACTCCGTATGGGAGCGGTCACAGCGGCACGTCGACGGCTCGTTCTGGCAGCGGCTAATGCTCGTTCAGTGATCCATGGACCTTAATGTAATTTTTATTGTGTTTGAGGTGTTAACAGATTTAATCCTTTTTGTAAAAAAATATAGTTCAAGTGGACGCGGAAACACCGACTAAGGCCATGCCACGTGAGAAGAGATGTCCAAGGTAGGGTACAATCACAAAAAACAAGGGCACCAAAAGAGAGAAAATGACAACAAGGTCCCTAGGGTTTCCCTGGAACGAGGAAAGACAACAACCGGACATGTGCGGATGTGCCTGCCATCGTCGTGGCCACATGGCCATTTGTCGCTGGGTCAACTCTTTGAGTCTGAGTCTCCGAGATCCACCAAAAAATCAAAATAAGTATGTCGGAAACTTTTTTGGTGGGAGTATAGCTATAGGGTGGGGAGAGAAAAGAGAGGACGTGGAAATAAGGCCAACTCCACCGCGTGACCCATCCATGACCCATTCGGTTCGAATTTATCCGTTTGGGATAAAATACGACCCAGCAGTAATACCCAAACGGACAGAGTTGTCCGTTGGATGCTTTTTTGGTCCTTTCTAAACCCAAACCTAGAGCAAACTTGGTCCAAGAATGCTCCCGAACGGACAGAAAACGGACACTTTTCTCGTCCCTCTCGTCCGCTCTTGTCCGCCCGTGCCTTCCCTCTGGCCCACAAATCAGAGACCGGAGGCTGGACAGGATCTTGTGCCGCCGGGCGCTGGGCTGGGCGCTGGGCGCTGGCTGGGCGCGCATCGGCGCGGGCGCTGGCTGGGCGTGTGTGGGCCAGCCAGCCCCGGGCGCTGGCACGGGCGCTGGCTAAGGCATCGGCGCTGGGCGTGGCTGCTGGCTGGGTGTGGCCAGCCCGGGCCTTGGGCGCTGGTGTGGCGTGGCGCGGCGCTGGGCGCTGTGCGCAGCCCTGGGCTGGGCGTGGCGGAGGGGCAGGGGCTGGGCGTGTGGCGTGCGGCGCCGGGCGTGTGTGCCAGCCATCCCGAGCGCTGGCACGGGCGTGGGCTGGGCGGGCGCGTGGCGGCAGCCGGGCGCTGGCGGGCCAGCCGGCGCGGGCCAGCCAGCCAGCGGGCGCTGGCGGGCGGGCGTGGCCGCCAGCCAGCCAGGCCAGCCAGCGCAGGCGCTGGGCGCGGGCAGCCAGCCAGCCAGCGAGCAGCGGGCGCCGGGCGCGGTGTGGCGGGCTGGGCGCCGGTTCGCGGGCGCTTGGCCTTGGCGCCAGCGCGGCAGGCGGGGCATGGGGCATGGCCGCCGAAGGCGCAGGCGGGGCGCGGGCGTGAGGCGTCGTCTGTGGCGCCAGCCCCGAGCACGTGGAGGAGCTGCCGGAGCGAGGAGCTCGGGGTGGGGGCGCTCCGTGGCGCTGGGCGGCGCGCAGCGCGGGGCTGCCGGGAAGCTCGGGGTGGGGCTACGCGGCGGGCGCGTTCCGACAAGCGCGGGATGGCCCATGAGCTCGAAGCAGGCGCGCTCCGGCGAGGCAGGGCGCGATGGCAAGCCGGAGGAGCTCAGTGTGGGCGGGGCATGTTCATTTGGGGTCAGGATACATCCTACGTGTTAGGCGCAGATACTTTCGTCTGTCTGTTCGCCCGGACGTCCACCAAATTGCATCCCAAACGGACAGAAACGGACGTCCGTTTGGGGTTAAATGGGTCGTACGGTGGAGTTGGCCTAATACCGAGATGGGTCTGTACTCTGTACATATAGGGGTCGCTAGGGCCTGTTGCTCATACACATCGGCCTAGCTTGATATAACCGTAACAATGGCAGCTCCTAACTTCTTCTAATGGCAGCTCCTACTTCATCTCGGCCTTGAAAAGAAGGAGGAGGGCGTCAAGGACGTCTCCGGCGAACAGAGCAGCGCCGACGACCGCCGGCTGGGCAGCTCGGCGGCTGACAGCTACGGCGCCCTGATCTTTGACCTCCCCGTCGGGTCATCGCCGCCGCAGGTCCTCCCCTTTGTCATGGACATCACCACCGACCTCGTCTGGGCGCAGTGCGGCAAGCCCGGGCCCACATATGCGCCCACCTTCAGGCCGAACCGCTCCGACTCCTTCGCCCCGATCGGTTGCGCCGACCCGGCATGCAGCCGCCTGATGCCCAAGTACAAATGCGCCGGCCCCGGCGACCGCTGCGGTGGCACGTCCGCCTTCCTCGCCACCGACACGTTCACCTTCGGGACAACGCCCGCCAAAGGCATGGTGTTCGGCTGCATCGGCAAGGTCCCGGAGCGGAACCTCAACAGCACATTCGGCTCCGCTGGCTTCAGCAGGGGTCCGCTCTCACTGGTGTCGCAGCTCCAGATCTCCAGATTCTCCTACTTCATCGACGGCGACGGCGGCGACAACAGCTTTGTCAGCTTCAGCGTCGGGGATGACGCGGCGCCGGCCAAGGATAAGGGCAGCCGGAGCACGCCGTTGCTCAAGGGCAAGAACCCTGACCTGTACTACGTTAAGCTAACAGGCGTGCAGGTCGACGGCGAGCTCCTCAAGTACATCCCGGAGGAGACCTTCTCCGGCTCCGGCGGGGTGATCCTCAGCACCACCCTTCCCGTCACCTACCTCGAGCAGGCCGCGTACAAGGTTCCGAGGCAGAAGCTCTTGACCAAGATCCTGCAGCAGAAGGTCGTCGGGGTACCCAAGAGCCCCGATGAGGACCGCCTGTGCTTCCCCACCAAGGAATTTGCCGCTGTTAAGGTTCCCACGGTCGCGCTGGTGTTTGACGGCGCCGACGCGGCGATGGAGCTCAATGTGAAGAACTACTTCTTCGAGGTCGCCGGTAGCGACCAGACTTGCCTCACCATACGTCCCTCGTGACAGGAACATGACCTACGACATCCACGGCGACGGCGGCGTGCTGACGTTTGGGCCAGCGGTGGCCGCAAGTGGGCCAGTTGTGGCGGGGACGAAGGGTGGTGCCCCTGCACCGGCGCAGGCGTCGCTCGTGACAATAGCCACTCTTCTACTTCTAGGGTGGGTGCTCATCTTCTAGTTCCAGCTAGCCAGATCACGCGCTATAATAATCCTGTGCTGCGTGTTATGTCAGGCGTGTTAGCCAATGTACGTGCATCATTATGGTATCATGGATAGTGTTATGAACGATGTAAGATTCTTATGTCAGAAGCTGGAAGCACTAATATAATGTCCATCTTTTCATTGTTAACGCATCTCTGGTCCATTGGGAAAGTTGGAGACAAAGTACACAGGAGTAGAGTACGTGAGAATAGGAAGGGGGATGGCTCCTCACGTGACTAGCTTTGCTTCTACTCCCATGTCAAGCCCATCCCAACCACCGCCACTGACACCACCTACTGCCAATGTAGGAAACAGCATTCTGTCAAAAATAGTGTGACCCTTCTCCAAATGCTTAAAATCCACTCGTCAACATCGATCCCCAAGCTTAAACCTTACTCGTCCTCGAGCAAAAAGGCTAATAAACCAAAGTTATCCATAGCTCATCAAGAACATTAAGAAAAGAAAATGATAGGTTTCCTTTGTCTACCGCCGGTCCGCCTTGTCTCCGGTGGCCTTAAGGCCATGGCGGCGTGGTGGATCTCAGCCTTTGCCGGCGGGAGGGCTCCGTCTTTAGATATTCCTTCATGTTTTGTTAGGGCCTGTGTCCTGCTCAGGAAGACGAGACGATGGCGGCTTTCTGAAGATGGAATAAGGTACTCCCCGCCAAGTCCCCGTTCTGGTGGTGCGTCTACCATCGTCGGTGGGTGTGTGAAGTTGTGTCTCCGGTGGATCTATCATTGGTGGATTTGCTCGGATCTTGTCGTAGTTCGTCTACGGTGGTGTGTCCTCAGGTTGGATCCTTTCGATCTATGCTACTCTCCAACGGCAGCGGTTGTTGTTCTGGTGCGCTGGTCCTATGGGGTCTTAGCATGACGACTTCCTGATTGTCTACTACAACAAGGTTTGCTCGGGTCCAGCGAGGGAGGGGCGATGACGGCGGCGCGCCTTCGGCTCGCTTCGGTAGTTGTAGTCATCGCTAGGTGATCTACGGATCTAGATTAAATTTTTATTATTTCTAGTATTCGTTGTACTACCATGATTGGAGATGTATAGATTGGAAGTTTTTTGAAAACAAGAAAAAACATTATTGCCAATAGGCATATCCTTCTCTTCTCTACAAGATATTAGCAAGATAGAACATATCTGTACAAGGTTTTACATGCTTAACTAGGTAACTGGAGCTTGTGTAAAAAAATTTATGCTTCTTGTCAAAGTTAAATCTATCATGAAAACATATACTTGAATCCTCTTAGTTATTAGCTTATTCATTTCTTTTTGTTATTTTTCTTTTTAAACAAACTTGAGCACAAAGAGTTATCAAAAAGTCAAGATACAGAGATTTTCATTCATGCCCACTAACGTTCTCAAGTCAAGGCTCTCAGACACTTACTTCAGTTGTGGTCCATCCAGAATAGTTACTTCTAAGTTCTTAAGAATATGCCAAAAGGTGATATATGCGGGGTTTTGTTGTGGCTTAAGTTTGAGTATTATGGACCAATATGTTGTCTCTTTTGAGCTCTTGCGATCAGTACTTATTTATTACCATATACACACTCAAGAGAAAGCCGAATAATATTCACTGCAGTGTTGCCACTGCAAACGTTAACAAACTCATAGTCGAAATTTGAGCCAAAACTCTGGTGGATCGATAGTTGGCTAGCGGAGTTCTCAACATAACATCAAGATAAGTGACGAAATCACATTTACACATGTAAATGCGCATATAGTGACAAGGCCATGGCACCAGCAAAAATCTGAAGCACCATGTAGGAATGCAAAATAGATTTTGGCATATTCTTGAATGCTATGGAATACCCATTCCGTATAAACAATGCCAAAACCAAGGACCACCGAGTCTATTTTATCAAACACCATGGGGTTGAGCTACTCCATAACTTTTTCTTTTAGAACTATTCTATCAAGTGTAAACTTTTTATTCAACCATTATATGAAAGTAGAGGTTGTAGTGATGTCTTTCGGAGGATCACAAGATTGTTCCCAAGCTAAGCAAAAACTTGAACAAAGTACATAAAATTATCAACTTGGCAATATGGGTCCCAACTTGAGCAAGTGATTCCCATATACAAATACAAGTAGATTACACCTACCTCTAATTTTCTCTAATCTAGATAATAGAGAGCCCTGTGCAGTTCTCTTCCTCTCTCCTTTAGTTCTCCGGCAATGCTATGCTCTGAGCGGTGAAGCTCTACCGGATCATGAAGCCCGTATGTGTGCAATCCGTAGAGATGTCGTGATTTCAGTCTTCGGTTCGAGGGACTGTCATTGACGGTTCTAGGGATCGTCGTGGACGGTTCAAGGGACTTAGACGTAAGTAAATAGTGCAGCACTACCTCTCTACGAAAACTTTTTTTAGAAAGAAAACTTCAGTTCTTAGCATATCTATACCTTTCTAATTCATCCATCATAATCATTTTATATGTTTTGAAATGATAAAAATAAATATTGGAGTGTGCCTTTGTATGCCTTTTGCACCTTGTGGGAACAATTAGACCTGAAAGCACGGAATCCATGGGCTTTATTATTGTATTTCTTTTTGTGTGTGCAAATAATCAGAGTGGTGTTGTAACAATAAAATCTTATTTTCAGGTACTCCCTCCGTTCCTAAATATAAGTTTTTTTAGATATTTCAATATGAATGAATATAGACGTATTATAGAGTGTAGATTCACTCATTTTGTTCCGTATGTAGTCCATATTAAAATCTCTAAAACGACTTATATTTAGGAGTAGAGGGAGTAGATAATAAACTTACCAAAGCAAAGAATTTTTCTTCTGCACAACAGCAACATCGTACGAGTGATTGATTGGATGGCTCCAGTTCATACAATCTGCATAACAATTAGTGGCAACAACAGTCTGATCCTGTGTCTGCTCCTTCCTTGAGTTGGAATCTTTCAGAGCATGACATGATGAAGCATCCTACCACTACGACTGTCTACTACAGAGTGCAGACAAAGCTGATCCATTCATGTGTTGTCCATCACCAAACTCTTCCATGGAAGTCGGATTTGAAATCCCCAAACGTTTTGGCGGCGACGCAACGCAACAAAAACAACACTTCCACAAAAAACGTTCTGGTCACAGACACGCCACAGCTTCCTCGCAAAAAAGAAAGAAAGAAAAAAACAGACACGCCACAGCTTGGATACAGACAGATACGTGTACTGGTTAGTATAGGTTTGTGCGCTGCTGAAAACAAGGCGTGGGCCTTGACTCACGCATGGGCCATTATTTCGATCTGCCTCAAGCCCATACATACCACGTGTGAACAAAAGGAACAAGCGACACAGAAGTAGTAATTTTTAGTCCCACATGGCTTAGCTTAACATAAGCACCCCAATTCATAAGCGCACCAGACTGTTAGGAGGCGTGCCAAAAAGAGAGCACATCCACCCCAACCTGTGCGGGCTGCACATCCAGCAACCCCAACTGGAAATTGAATCAATAGATCTTGTAGCGTATGACATGTACGCCTGGTATACAATTCATTTTATATTTTTGTAAAAGTTTATTTCAAATAATCTCAAACATTATTTTGTGTATGATATTTTAAATTGCATCGAACATTGTTTTGTATGGCCGACATGTACTTTTATGTCGTTCACCTGCTAAATAAGTCTTTTATTTCATTTCTCGTAAACATCCCCACCGCCCCCCCACCAAAAAAAGTAACTTCAAACAGTACTTTGTACGGCATATAGTATCAGGTCATTATTATGACTAGCAAACAAGTATGTATCTTGCAACTGGAGAAACAATCATGTTGTCCACCTACTCACCGCAAAGTGTTTTTTTACCGGTGCTGGGAGCTACCGGTGATCCTCTCACCAATGCCTTTCTGCCATGTGTAAAGGTGTGGGACCACATGCATGTGTATATTGAAGTATTGATGTAAATAATTTCTGGTATTTTTGTTTTAAGTCAAATCAATGTCAGATGATGGGACCCATGTTGGGTGAGAGAGAGAGTCTATCTTGACATTGCATGTGGTGCCATGGTACACATCCTTTCCTTTTATTTCCTCATTAGGATTTTCAATCATTTCTATCTTTTAAACCATACTATTATTTTTGAAATATTTTATATATTTGAATTCCTGAAGCCAAGAGCTTTAAAATAAGACAAAATTTGGATGCATTTCAAACATGTTTAAATTTCAACATTTCAAATGACTGAAATCAGGTTTCTGAAACAAGCGAAATAGGTTTTTTTGAAATAATGGAAATTAGTTTTTTTTTCATTGATTGAAATCAATTTTGAAATATGTTTTCTCAACTGAGTGAAGTATGTTTTCTAAACCGTGTGAAATTATTTTCTTTCGATGTGTGAATTTTGTTTTCCACATACATAATACATATTTCGGTGTGAAACACGTTAAATATAGTGAAATGTGATTTCTAAAATGAGTGGAATCTAACTGTTTTAAATGGGTGTAATGTGTTTTCTAAATCTAGTGAAATGTGAAACTGACTGAATGTTTTCTGAAACTAGTGAAATGTGAAACTCACTGAAATCCGTTTTCTGAAATGAGTGAAACGATTAAATTCAAACTTGCCAAACTGGTTATTTAAAATAGTGAAAATGAGTGAAATTTGTTTTCTCAGTTTAGTGAAATTATTTTTCTGAAACGAGTGACATCTGTTTTTTCATATGAGTGAAATCATTTTTTTAACATAGTGAAATGAGTTTTTTTTTTAAATGAGTGAAATCAGTTTTATGAAATTAGTGTAGCCAGTTCTTTGTAATGAATGAAATATATCTTTTCAAATATGTGAAATCGGTGTTTAAATTTAGTTAAATTTGTTTTTTACATGACCGTATCGTTTTCTAAAATGAGTAAAAAAATTTATAAATGAATGAAATATGTGTTTGAATAACTAAGATCAGTGTTCCAAAATGAGTGAATTTAGTTTTTTGAAATGAGTGAAATCACCTTTTCAAAATGAGCGAAACCAATTCTTTGAAATAACTTAAATATGTGTTTTGATACGAACGAAATCAGTGTTAGAAATGAATAAAATTAGTTTCCTAAAATGAGTTAAATCTTTATTTTTGAATGACTCAAATTTGTTTTCTTAATTGTGAAACCAGTTTTTTAAATAAAGTGAAACGAGTTTTTTGAAATGAGTTACATCCAATTTTTTGAAATGCCAAAGCGAATGAAACGGTAAAATTCAAACTATGCTAAAATATACTCCCTCCATTCCTAAATATAGGGTGTATAGTTTCTGGCACGGGAATTAAAGAACGCACATGAAGGGAAAATTTCACAAGTTTTGGGTGAGGTTATACCTGACTAATTGACATGAGTAAATAGACGAGCTTGCCTGATATAAGGAAATGTAATCAAATTCCTAAAAAAATTATTCAAATGAGTGGTGCAACTCAATGCAACTTATATTTCGGAATTTTTCTCAAAAATCTATACACCTTATATCAAGAAACGGAGGGAGTATAAAATATTGGTCTTGTTTTAAAGATCGTGTCTTTAGGAATTCAAATATATAAAAAGATTTTAAAAATAAAACATTTATTAAAAAGATATCAATCATTTAATAGCTAACAAGAAAGTAAAATGTTGGTACTATTTGTTGAGTGGTCTGGGAGTACAGATGCATGACTAAATGGAAAGGTTGTGGGGCATGTTCACGTATTGGTCAGATGGTGTCAGACTAGTATAGAGATGTATTTCATCCCACAAAAGATTCCTTAGTTTATTAGGCAAAGGACAGTGTGCATCTCGATGTTGAAATGGACGGCGGATGCTTCCCCGGTACATCCAGGTTCCGGTAAATTTACTTATTCGACCTACTCACATTCAATCCCAAGGTGATGAGCTTTGTCACTCTAGCACACAACATTCATGAGTCACTTCTCGGTTCGATTTGTATTTCTGTGGACTTATAATTGTTGGGAAAGATATTAGAAAACAGAAAAATTGTCCTATGATCAAGATCCCGGATCACTACGAAGATGCACAGAAAATTAGATAGGATCTTAGCAATTTCGAGTTGCAGCGGAAGAAAAGTTGGTGTAGATAGTTCTTGGAGTCCCTTGAACCGTGCACGACGATCCCTAGAACCGTCCATGACAGTCCCTCGAACCGAAGACTGAAATCACGTCATCTCTACGGATTGCACACATACGGGCTTCATGATCCAGTAGAGCTTCACCGCTCAGAGCATAGCATTGCTGGATAATTATAGAAGAGAGGAAGAGAACTGCACAAGGCTCTCTATTACCTAGATTAGAGAAAACTAGAGGTAGGTCTAATCTACTTGTATTTGTATATGGGAATCACTTGCTCAAGTTGGGACCCATATTGCCAAGTTGATATTTTTCTGTACTTTGCTCAAGTTTTTTCTTAGCTTGGGAACAATCTTGTGATCCACCGAAAGACATCACCACAACCTTTTCTTTCATATAATGGTTGAATAAAAAGTTTACACTTGATAGAATTGTTCTAAAAGAAAAAGTTATGGAATAGCTCCACCCCATGGTGTTTGATAAAATAGACTCGGTGGTCCTTGCTTTTGGCATTGTTTATACGGAATCGGTATTCCATAGCATTCAAGAATATGCCAAAATCTATTTTGCATTCCTACATGGTGCTTCGGCTTTTTGCTGGTGCCATGGCCTTGTCACTATATGCCCGTTTACGCGTGTAAATGTGATTTCGTCACTTGTCTTGATGTTATGTTGAGAACTCCGCTGGCCAACTATCGATCCACAAGTGTTTCGGCTCGAATTTCAACTATAACATTTGCAGTGGCAACACTGCATCGAATATTATTCGGCTTTCTCTTGAGTGTGTGTATGTGGTAATAAATAAGTATTGATCGCAAGAGCTCAAAAGAGTCAACATATTGGTCCATAATACTCAAACTTAAGTCACAGCAAAACCTCGCACTACTAGGAAAAGGCCTACTAATGGCGCACCTAATTTGGCCATTAATGGCGCATTAGTGGTGCGCCATTAGTGCCACGCCATTAGTATATTTTACTAATGGCGCACCACTGGTGCGCCATTAGTATCTGGTGTACTAATGGCGCACCACAGGATGCGCCATTAGTATATACAACAGTGCGCCATTAGTATGCCTCCCAGGGGGCCATGTATACCCAGGTGCTTTGGCATACTAATGGCGCACAACGGCAAGATGCGCCGTTAGTAACTTCGGCATACTAATGGCGCACTGTTTAATGATGCACCATTAGTATCCTTTGGCATACTAATGGCGCACTGTGATGTGATGCGCCATTAGTATGAATATTACGTTTTTTTATTTTTTTTATTTTCTGTTTTTTGCACAGGTTACAAAATGTATAATTGGACAAAATATAGACAGCACACAACAACAACAGATTCATCGAATACAATAGAAGATTAGTCTCTGAATACAATTCATCATATTAGTCTCTGAATACAATTCATCATATTAGTCCCCGAATTGGAAAGACCGAACAAAGATAGAACATTATATTACAAGTCTCGAGACCGCGAGTAGCGAGTTTGTCTTCACATTACAAGTCGATATCGATCATCTAAACTACCATCACATAGAAGAGAGCTGCGGTCAACACGATGAGCATCATGACGATGAAACTTCGTCTTCATCCGGTTCCTCAACGCTCCCTCCCCTCTCCCGCTAGATAGCGGGCGTATCTAGATTCGGCCTCGGCCCTAGTGGTGTACCCTTTGTAACTGTTACCGCTGAATCGGTGAACCTGTCTCCGACACTCCTCCCAGTCGTCATAGACTCCGGGAACCTTACCCTTGTACACGACATACGACGGCATCGCTATGCACTAGCCAAGCGTAAAGCGTTAGTACCAATTCACAGACAATACATAAGCAATATATAAGTATGCAACAGAACGATCGGAAGAGAAAAGCAAGACATTAATAGCATCGATTACATCTAAGTTGAACGACTCTCGAAACCAAAGAGACATACTACAAGTTCATTAAAGTTTAATTACAACATGAGCCAATCGATGTTTCAGAACTAGACACAGCATCACTGCTTTCGACTCGACTCAAGGGACGGGCGTGGATGAAGCCGCCGTCTATCGTGGGAGTCATGAAAGAACGGGCGTTGTCAGCCTGCATTTGTAGCATTGTGTCGATGTCACTGTTGGACGGTTGATTTCTGAGGTAGAACTGCCCGAGTGCGAAGGACATCTTGATGGATGATTTCCGCAAACTCCGATTGGATGCGGAAGAATTCTTCTCGATGTCGCGTCCTGGATGCCGACACGCTCGCGGCCCAATCTTTGAGTTTACTCGGTAGCGAAGTTGATGATGGTCCCGTCGATCGCCCGCATGTGATGGATGGCGTAGTAGGCACCCTTCGACCGCCAGGCACCTGCTTGCAGCGAGCGTCGTATTGTGGGAGAACACGTGCTTGCCGATTTACGAATAGGCCTGGTGAAGGTGCCTCCAGATTAGGCGTGGCAGGGAGAACATCATCAAGAACCTTCTTGACATTTGTGTAGTCTACGTTCGGTGACGGTCGGGTCGAAATCGTGGTCATGAAATATTTGGCGCTTAGGAGGATGGCGTGCAATGTGTCACTGCAGAAAACACGGAATGTTAAAAGAAAAGCGATCGAAATCTAAGAATTCATATGTTACGGGCGGTTGAGGGAGGACTTACTCGGAAAGTAAGGCATGAGGAAGTTATCCTTATCTTGGTTTGCGAATGACACCTTGAGGTAAGAACTTCGCGACTTGCGGTCCCAGCGCTGCCCAAGATCTTGCACGCATGTAGAAGGGTCGACTATCACGATGTCCGGGGTCTTATCGCGAATGATCCGCATCTCCATACTCAGCGAAAATAGCGAGCGAAGGTGTAGTGCAGCGGATGAAGGTTCAACATAGCGTGGATGTCATCAAACCGCGGGACGATCGACGCCCGATGGAGTTATCCACAAAGCCCTTGCCCTCGGCACCTTAGCCACGAAAACCGGGTATGCCACATCCTTCTCTACGAGGCGCCGCTTCTCCAAAGAAAGAACACTGTCATGCAGACTCCGCATAGCACGGTTGCAGCATTGAGCATATTTGTCGGTAGCATCGCCCTACCGCCACATGCACCCTCCTCGAGATATCCTCGGTGAAGGTGGCCCGCCCCGAGCACGGATCGTACTCGGTGCGGCTGGCCCGCACCCTTGTTAGTCTTTCTTTTGCGTGCCTTCTTCTTCTCCTGTAATGGGACCGAGTTCTGCTCACTGACCGCCTTCTTGAGTGTGTTGGGGCTGATAAGATTTTGCACCTCGCCTATCGAGGCTCGGTGAAGTCGGCAGGTGGGCGTCTCTTGAGAGCTGAGCGCGAGGCGGCGCTGTTGCAACTTGGCTTCTCCGGGTACCAGCTAGATCGCGCACGTCTTTTGTTGGGTTGGGTTCTTGAGAAGGAGGCCCCATGAAGTCGCCACCGTACCCATGATCGGCAAAGTACTGATCGACGTTGGCAAATGTATCGTCGTCGTCGTCGTTCTGATCCTGTTCCATATGCATGTTTGGATCCAGTGGCATAGGGATGTCCGGCACCCATGGGGCCGACTTGGCGACGGCACGACTGGCGGTGTTGTCTTTGGGGTGGTGTCCCCCGCCCCCAAACGAATCTGGCTCTTCGGCCAAAGCAGGGGCCAGCTCAGGCAGGCGCTGAGGGTCATCACGTCATCATCGTCGGCCCCGACGGGTCGAATTGGAGGTAAAAACTCGTCGCAGCCTGGCAGCACCCGAACCAGTTCAACCCTAAACAAGTTGGGTGGCATCTGGGTACCGTGGAACAAGGGTTGCCGGTTGAGCGATTTTGCCCTTGGCGACATCGACCAACTCATTGTTCACGAAGTGCAGGAGAGTGCACGGCGTCGGCGGCGCCCTGCGAAAACATGTAGGGCGTCGAGGATGCCCGATCAAAGGCAAGGAGATGAAGTCCTCGGCGAGAGAGGCTTAATTAGTTACCGTGATGATGGCGTCGAGCTCGGCTAATGTCGAGCACCGCCAGCAATGGCGTGCAGTTGACGGAGGGCGCTTGCTGCGAGAGGTGCCGGCGGCGTACACCCGGTGCATTAAGCTCCGTGCGGCGTCGGAGACACCAATGCCGCCTCCGCCGGAGACACCAATGGCCCGCCATCGCATTCTGCGAGTTGCTGGCCGTGAAGCTAGGAATCGGGGGCGGCCCCTGTTGGCCGCCCGCAATCCACGCACTCAACCCCTGGATCAAGGTAGGCACAATGGCGGTGATCGTCGCTCCGAGTTGTTGTTGCACTTGCTCTTGGACAATCTCCGGAATCCGCGCCACCTGTGTCTTGAGTTCTTGAACCTCGCGCGCCTGGCTTTCCGAGCTGGTCTTTTTCTCCTTCCGCACACCAGCGGTATAGTATGACCCCATTTTGTGGACAAGCCTTTGCCGGCCACACGACCAGCTGACGTCGGCTTACTGAGCTTATCCTTGTTCTTCATTACATTCAACGCCCTATTTAGAGTGGTGTCCCAAGGGTTGCTCTTAGTCGACCCCGCGCTACTGCTTTCAGTCGCCTGCGGAAGGAATGTGAACCATTTAGAAATTTGGCTTCATTAATTAGAATGCAACCATATGGAGCTAATTACCCCGGGGGTGGTATTCCTTACCAGAACAACCTCAAGCGCCCTGGTCTTGGATCCGTGGTAAACTCCTTTGTTTTGGGTCCTTCTTGTGCGGGCCCGACAAAGTTCCTGGTCTGCTTGTCACCATATTTATCGAAGAGGCGGTAGGCCTTGCTCGGCACGCTCCGCGTCCTCCTTGTCCCATATAGGCTCCGCCACTCTGTAACCGCCGAGACCGAGTGTGTGTTCCCCTAAGTTCAGCTCCGCATTTCTTTCCCCACTGACTTGATTGGGAGTTTGCGGTGCTCGAGCAATTGATCTTGAAGTCGTTGTAGTCATCTTGGTGATCGAAGGATTTTCTCCTTGATCTTCTCATAACTCTCACCTTTCTCGATCATTCTCTTCACATTGCTTTTCCAAGTAGACAGGGCCTTGCTCATCTTCGTGAGGGCAGCATTGTTCACTTTATTCCATTTGAGGCTTGTGTTTTCAAAAGCAGCGTGGAACTTGTATCGTTCGTGCAGCCGTGAAGAGGAGGTTGCGCAAATTCCTCGGTCGGGATGCATCGGGTTCTCGGTGTTGATCGAGGCGGTGCTCGGAGAATGCACCGAGCTGAAGCGAGTACCCCTTGACTATTCGTTGGCGCCGTTGGATTCCGTCGAGTCCACTTGATAACTTCCTCCTTGAGGTGCGAACGCAGTCGGGCGCCGGTCCTTCCGTTGCCTCTTCTGTTGGCTGCCATCTGTCGTGCGCCGCCATCATCGATGGTGGCATCCTCGGCGGCACCATCGGTGGTGGCATCGATGGGGTCATCCTCGGCGGTACCATCGGTGGTCTCGGGATCGGTGGGGAAGGCGGCGTCCTCATACAAGTGAGGTTGTTCCTCCATCTCTGGGACAGCTCCAGAATGCCTTGCCGCTTGAACCCCGGCCTCATCGTTGTGGGCCATGTTTCTCTCTAAATAGAAACAAAGTTTGGTCAAAAAGTTGGTTATTGTCGAGGAACAAGATCATGGTCTCATCATTTAGGGTTTGTCGACACGAGGCATCCTAAAATCTAAGCTTTTATCATTGAGGGTTTTTCGACGCCGAGGCACCCTAAAAGCCTAAGCTTTCATCATTTCGGTTTTATCGACACGAGGCACCCTAAAAGCCATGCATTAGTCACAAATGCGCCGGGCAGTTGATCCTACTTAATTAACTACTAAGATACCCGGCCCATGCATTAGTCACAAGTACCCCATATGTCCTATTTTTAGCAAAGTCATGCTAAAATTCACGGAAAATTTCAGCATGACCTTTGCTGAAAATAGGACATATGGAGTACCCGAATTTGCCGGAACGGAAGTTAATCGACATTCCGGCAAACTCAAGGGCCTCTCGGGGTACCTGCAAAATCATTATCCCAGGTGGACATGGATGCAATGTCACATGTCACATGGATCCCACACCCACAGGAGCTGGTGAAGCTTCATGTGTATTTCACGAAAACCAGCCTGACTAAAGAGCTTTATGTTTACACACAAAGTGGTGCTTCTATTGTAGTCTCCCCAGTACAGTTCATGTCCAATCTACCATACATTTGCTGCCAACTTGATCATCCCTCTAAGCAATTACTCAAAATTGATCAAAGTTTATGCATTAGAGAATATCAGTCATTGATATATGGGTCCACATATGTTATGAAACAAACACTAAAACAAATTGCATGCGTGATGCTGCTGATGATGACCAAGCCCAATTATCCAGGTGCTTTGTCCAACTATAAGCACAGTGGAGTGCAGCAAAATAAGTACATAATTCTTTTGTTAATTCACAACTTTGTACACATACTCTGCATAGACAAAGTGCCTTCTTTTCATATATAATAACATGCATGGTGACGAGGAAACACTGAACCCTACATCAGGAAACAGCCTAGTAATCTATTGGCAAAGCAGTAATCATACAAGAAGGCAGGAAGGGAGCAGTAATCTATTGGCAAAGCAGTAATCATATTTTAATCATATTCATATATTTTAATCAAGTCCAGCGGGAGGAATCTATAAAATTATATTAAAGAGATGTAAAAGACTGGAGACTACATTGAGACTCATTTTGTATATCATAGTTTGAAATGGCCAGGGAGGAAATCTGACTGACAAATGTTGAAGAAAATGGCGAAAGAACAGTTTGCTTTCTGCTCACCAAGCAGGGGAGTAGGCGACGAGGTCCGGGTGGTGGTGGTGCTCCGGCGACACCTACATTGTACCCATGGGCATTCAGCAATTTTGCATAAGAGAGCATGTCTTAGGCTCAACCACTTGTTCAGGTTTATGAAAACATTTAACCAATTTAACCAATTTAAGCATATGAAACCATGCCATTGCCAGGATATACATTATGTTTTTTATTTGTATGAATAACATACATGTTGTGAGTGTACAGCGATGAAATCATCAATAAGTAGGATTAGTGATTCTTAATCATTAATAAGGTAGCACTAGTGATTTTTTTTTGGAGGACAAGACTATTTCTTACTACTCAGTTAAGTAAACAATGAGATACCTGATGCATATAAGTAGATATTGTTAACAAACTATGAAAAGTAGTTCAAGTACGGAACATAAAGATACCAATATCATTTATAAGGACTTGAACCATAATACCCCCAAAAAACCTAAGATCTCTAAGAGGATGATTAATAATAAAATTCAGAAGGAAAACAATAAATGAAGCATGGTTGCGTGAGAATCATACAAGCTGCAAATACTCAACAATTATTTAGAGTTTTCCGTGTGCTTATTCCTTATGTTACCATTCACACTTTGCTTACTTAACTGAGAGTTTAGCCATAGCTGGAACTAAAAACTAACCAACTAATATGGTTAGAAAGAAATAACAGATCCTACATGATTATGTTTCAAAAAAAAAAATAGCTGCTCCCCAGTAACTTCATGCATATTTCGCTTCTTAACTGCCCGGTGAAATGAATCACGGAAGTTTTTGCGGCTAGGCTTCAAGCTCTTATTACTGTACTAGTTGATAATGATCAATCTGGCTTTGTCAAAAATAGGTGCATCGCTTATAACTTCTTATATGCACAAATGGATCTTGTTCAGACATGCAGAAAAAGGAAAACTAGAAAAGAAAGGCTATTGTGCTAAAACTAGACTTAAACAAGGCCTTTGATACAGTTTCTTGGGATGCTCTGTTTGCTATTATGGAAGCTAGAAGTTTCGATGGTAAATGGATTATGTGGATCGACTCCCTTCTTACAACCGCTAAAACTTTTATTCTGTTGAATGGAATCCTGGGCAAGTGGATAAACTGCTATTCTCTCACCCCTTTTGTTCATTATTGTGGTTGATGTGCCGCAGCAAGTCATTAAAAAATTTGCAGCCAATGGAGCTCTTCGACACCCAGTTATCAGTAAGCTGCCTCCAGTGCTACAGTATGCAGACGACAGTCTGATTGTTTTGTAGGGTGATGTTCATCAGGCTAAACTTCTTAAGGAAATTCTTGATGCCTCAAGTGGATAAATTCTTGATGTTCATCAGGTTATGTGGGTTATCCCTGCTTATCTTATGCCTTGCATCAAATAACCATAGTGGGTAGTTGATGAGATCAACAGACTCGGGAGATTGTTTCTTCGAAAAGGGAAAGATAAAGCTAATGGAGGTTATTTGGACAAACTGGCCCTTAGAATGAATCACTATGTTATTCATGCTTTAAAGGTTCGCGATGGGGCGAGGAAGAAAGAGAGACGCACCTGGGATGGGATGGATCTGCAGACGGCCACGGGCGCCGGCGGCGAGGGAGCAAACCCTAGCTAGCCGGGGAGCAGAGGAAGTAGAGGAGGGAGGTGTGGACGGGGCGGCGCTGGTGTCGGGGCAGCATCGAGGGCGACGGGGCGACGGTGGTGTCGGGGCGGCGCTGGCGACGGTGGTGTGGACGGGGCGGCGCTGGTGTCGGGGTGGCGTCGAGGGCGGCAGGAGACGGTGGTGTCGGGCGGCGCTGGCGCAGTGGTGTGGACGGGCGGCGCTGGTGTCGAAGCGGCGCCGAGGGCGGCGGCGGCAGTGGTGTCGAAGCGGCGTTAGCGGCAGTGGTGTGGGCGGGCGGCGCTGGTGTCGGGCGGCGCCGAGGCGGCAGGCGGCGGCGTCGGGAGAGAGAGAGGAAGGGATCGTGGGCGGCGCGAGGAGAGAGAGGGATCGTCTGAAGTAGGGGCTGCACAATACTAATGGCGCACCACCCCTCGGTTTGCCATAAGTACATACATGCTAATGGCGCACCTCACCCAGGTGCGCCATTAGTTTTTTTTTTACTTCTGCTCGAGCCAACAGGGTTATCTACAACCTGACCTGATACACATCAAGTCTTCTCTACTAGCTCGACTGGTCAGCAGCTAGTTCTCACACCAGGAGGTCCTGGGTTCGATTCCCAGGCTCCACGATTTTTTTATGCATTTAAAATGCTGTTTGATACTTATTTGTGTTTAAATATGTTCAAACTTGTTTAAATCATAACAGTAATATTTTTTTATATGACAGTAATAATTTTTTAAAATATCATAAAACAGTAATGCATGCGGTGGGCGGGAGGGTGCGGGGGTCGTGGCGCGGTTGAGTAGGGAGGTGCGGGGGTCGGTGGCGGTTGAGTAGGGGAATCGAGGTGCGGGCGGTCGGCGGCAGTTGAGTAGGGAGGGTGCGGGGGTCGGCGGCGGTTGAGTAGGGGAATCGAGGTGCGGGCGGTCGGTGGCGGCAGCCAGTGGACGGATCTGGCGAGGTGGGATAGCGATCGAGATGGAGGGTGATCGAGATCGAGTGTCCATGAAATTAAAAAATATTCATGATAGTTCAAAAAGTGCCCATGAAATACAATCGAGAAATGAAGTCTACGATTTAAATACAATCGATCTATCTCTTCACAATCTTCTTGCCCTTCTTTTTCGCAAATGGAGTTCTTCTATGGATTGGACGTCCTTTAGGTAGGGTGGTCCTGCTTCTTCTTGTGGTGTATGCTGCTACTTCATCATCGTCGTCATGTTCGATCCTCGGTCGCCCGTACTTGTCGAAGTCTTGCTCATTGGCTACTCCATCCATTCCGATGATCTTCCTTTGCCTCTCCTCCGACAACACGTTGGGCTTTGGCGGGTCGGTAATGAAAAGCATTGGTCCACTTGGGAAGCCAGTACCCATGGCTCATTTTTAGCGGTGACGTTTGCGCCCATGATCTTGATTTAACCGGGTATAACCATGGTGGTGAAATACTGGTCTTCTTTTATGGCGTTCTTGGCCCATCGACACGGAACATGGGACCTTCTCTCCAGCGTAGCTCAGCTCCCAGATCTCCTCGATCCTTCCGTAGTATCTGTCCTTGTCGTTACGGTGTAGGATTCCATCGTTACCCGGAGTTCGATAACCATCGCTCTTCATGTCCTTGGCCTCGGTGTAGAATGTGTAGCCGTTGATATCGTCGCCTCATAGGTCATCAGGTTGTGCTCGGCGCCACGTGACAAAGGCGAATATGAGTTGTTCTTCCGCGGAAGAATCCTCATGTAAAAGTGCGACGAAGCTTCTGCTTGAACCAACGCGTGAAACATGAGTTGTGCCCTTTGAGTATATCTCCGTCTGTCCTCTGTTGGCCTCGGTCATTGTACGTCTTCTTAATAAAGGTTTTGTGCTCTATCACCCAAGGATCGACCACGTCTATGTGTTGTAGCGCGACTAGGTTTGCTCTTTCAAAGTCGGCGAGTCGACCCTCGAAGTCGACATGCATTTCGCGGCGACCCTCACGGTAACCCCATCCAGCGAGCCTGCCGAGGTGCCTGTTGACGGGCAGACCAACGGGGTTCTCGATGCCTAGATAATTCGTGCAGTAGGAGATGCACTCTTCGGTCTGAAAGCCCCTGGCTATGCTTCCTTCTGGACGTGACATGTTGCGAACGTATCCTTTGATGACACCATTCATCCTTTCGAACGGCATCATGCTGTGCAGGAATGTCGGCCCGAGTTGGATGATATCCTCCACTATATGGACCAGTAGATGCACCATAACGTCGAAGAATGCGGGCGGGAAGTACATCTCGAGCTCGCATAGTATCACCACGATCTCTTCCTGTAGCCTTCTGAGTTGCCTCACGCCAATCGACTTCCGGGAGATGACGTCGAAGAAGTTGCATAGGCCAAATAGCGTTTCACGGACGTGCGTGTCCATGATCCCACGGATTGCAACTGGAAGTATCTGCGTCATCAGCACGTGACAGTCGTGAGACTTCATCCCGCTGAACTTCTGCTTCGCTGGGTCTAGGTATCTGCTTATCTTCCCCGCGTAACCGTAAGGAAGTTTTACTCCTAGGAGGCAGGTGAAAAACTGCTCGATCTCCTCCTGACTTAGAGTGAAGCACGCGGGAGGGTAGTCATTTCTGGTCTTCTTGGCCTTTTTGCCTTTGCGACGACTTTCTGTGTCCTGCTTCGCCTCATCATCATCATCATCATCATCATTAGGGTGAAGCTCCTGCCTGATGCCCATTGATTTCAAGTCTGCCCTTGCTTTCGGCCCATCTTTGGTCCTCTCTGGCATGTTGAGCAGGGTACCAAGCAGACTCTCGCACACGTTCTTCATGATATGCATGACATCAAGGCTGTGAGGCACACGGTGGATCTTCCAGTACGGCAAGTCCCAGAAAACAGACCTCGTTTTCCATACCTTCAGCAGCGGCTCTGGCGCCTTTCGCTTCTTTCCCGGCTCTGGCGCCTTTTGCTTCTTTCCCGGCAGTGGGCAGTCTTTCCAATTTTCAACAGCTTGTCTATTTCCTCGCCGCTCCTCGTACACGGGCGTTTTCGGGGTTCGGTTTCACCATCGAACAGATCCTTGCGTTTCCTCCACGGGTCATCGTCGCGAAGCCACCTTCGATGTCCCATGAACACGGTTTTCGAAGACCCGGGATCTCTATCTAGCTGGCGATACGTTGTGTCATCCATGCACCTTACGCATCTAGAAAATCCGTGGACTACCTGCCCCGCGAGATATCCGTAACCGAGATAGTTGTGCACCGTCGCGAGCAGTGCGGCTCTCATAGGGAAATATTCTTTCTCTGCGGCGTCCCACGTATTGGCTGGCGTTTTCCACAGCGTGTCAAGCTCCTCTTTCAGCAGCCCCAGATACAGATTGATGTCGTTCCCTGGTTGTTTCGGCCCTTCAATTAGCATACTCATGTGAATGTACTTCCTCTTCATGCACAACCAGGGGGGAAGGTTGTACATCCACACAAACACAGGTCAGGTGCCATGTGTGCTTCTCTGGCTGCCAAACGGATTGACTCCATCGGTGCTCGCGCCCAGCACGATGTTCCTTGGATCGTTCCCAAATTCTGAGTCTTCGAAGTTCAACGCTTGCCACTGGCTCGCATCCTTAGGGTGACTTAGCATCTTGTCTTTTTTATCTATCTCCGGATCATTTGCGTCATCTTCTCGCTTCTTCTCCTCCCTATCCGCGTGCCAACGCAGGAGCTTTGCTACCTTAGGGTCCGCGAAATACCGCTGCAGACGAGGAGTGATCGGAAAGTACCACACCACTTTTCGAGGAGCTTTCTTCCTCTTCTTGTATCGAGTGACGCCGCACACGGACATATGGTAGACTCAGCGTGCTCGCCCCGGTAAATGATGCAATTGTTCATGCACACATGGTATTTCACGTGCGGTAAATCGAGAGGACACGATTTTCTTCGCCTCCTCAAACTGGTCGGGCACTTGTTCCCCTTGGGAAGACGTTCGTGCGAATGACATGTTCTCGTCGAAGCATCGTCGGTCATTTTGTGTTTTACCTTCATCTCGAGCCATGGCGTTACTTTCGGCGGGTATCCTCGGGCCTGCATCCTTCATACAATGGAGTAACCGCGTCTAACTCAAGTTGATCCATCTTGGCTTTCTCTTGGGCGGCAGCTCTGGCGTTATCCGTCTGCTTGAGAAGCAGCTCTTGAATATGAGGGTCCTGCACCCAGCCCATCAATGGTCTAGCGTCGTCTGCTCCGCCGGCATCATCATCTTCATGATCATGCCCGTCGTCTGCTCCGGCATCTTCCTCATCATCATGTCTTGCATCTTCTACATGATGACTGTGTACAGCATCACCGTCGTGATCATCTCCTGGGGATTCTTCGTCTTCTCGCCCGCCCGAGCGCGGTGGTTGTCTTGCTGCCCTTCCTCATTTCTTGCCCGGCCCCATGGGCGACTTCGTAGTCATCTTCATCACCTTGCCACCGATAGCCATCCATGAAACCACGCAAGAGCAGGTGGTCCCGCACCTGCCCGGAATCCGGGTCCGCAATAAGGCTCTTTAGCTTGCATCTTCGACACGGACATCTTATCTCCGTCTCGTTCTTTTGAAGCATCTCGGCCGCGGACCTCAAAAACCTATTCACGATGCCTTCGGTCATCGTGCGGACCATAATCGCCTCATGAGGTAGAGCAAAACGATATTTTAGAACCAAACAAAATTTGGCATGACTTTCCCTAAAAATAGGACCAAAAAGAATGCTTAATGCCAAAATTCTCGCCGAAACGGAAATGAATCAACATTCCGGCAAAATATTGGCAACTATCGCATTTCAAATACCGGTACACCTCCAAACACAAACACATATGCAACACCACAAACATATGCAACACCACGAACATACATAGATCTAGCTAGGCCATAAAAAGTGCATGTGCACATTGTTGTAGGGAGAACAACATAAATATAGCTTCCCCCCTTACTTACCTATTAAAACAAGGTAATTTAACCACTTAATTTGAATGAATCTATGGTGGAAATGAGGTGAAAAAGAGGAGGCACCCGAGACAAGGAGGAGGTGGAGAGAATGAAGTGGGGAGAAAGTGAGTGTGGGTAGGAGAGGCTGTCCAAAATATCTAGTTGCTGCCCACTTACTAATGGCGCACCAGCACTAAATGCGCCATTAGTAATCCAGGTTACTAATGGCGCCATTAGTAGTTTTGCAAAAAAAAAAATACTAATGGCGCACTTATCCGCAGTGCGCCATTACTAGTTTAAACTAGTAATGGCGCACGGTTGATCAGTGCACCATTAGTAGTATTGCAAAAAAAGGAATAAAAAATATAATTAAAAAAACAAAATTAGTGGCGCACATTCGGAAGGGTGCGCCATTAGTAGTTACAACTACTAATGGCGCACTTTATCTGGATGCGCCATTAGTATGTTTGGACAGGCGCACTAGTTCAAAAAAAAATTGATACTAATGGTGCACCCTTTGCCTGGTGCGCCATTAGTAGTTTCAACTCTAATGGCGTATCAGCAGGTGGTGCGCCATTAGTATATACTAATGGCGCACCAACTGTCTGGTGCGCCATTATTGTCAATCCCATCTATAGCCCTTTTTCTAGTAGTGTCGCATATATCACCTTTCGGCATATTCTTAAGAACTTAGAAGTACCTATTCTGGATGCACCACCCATGAAGTAAGTGTCTGAGAGCCTTGACTTGAGAACGTTAGTGGGCATGAATGAAAATCTCTATATCTTGACTTTTTGATAACTCTTTGTGCTCAAGTTTATATAAAAAGAAAAATAACAAAAAGAAATGAATAAGCTAATAACTAGGAGGATTCAAGTATTTGTTTTCATGATAGAATTAACTTTGACAAGAAGCATCGAAATTTTCACTCAAGCTCCAGTTAGCTAGCTAAGCATGTAAAACCTTGTACAGATATGTTCTATCTTGCTAATATCTTGCAGAGAAGACAAGGATACGCCTATGGGCAATAATGTTTTTCTTGTTTGCGAAAAACTTCCAATCTAATCATGGTAGTACAACGGATACTAGAAATAACTTCAAATCCTATTTTGTATGGCATATAGTATTACATCATTATTATGACTAGCAAACAAGTATGTATCTTGCAACTGGAGAAACAATCATGTTGTCCACCTACTCACAGTGGACGTAGTCAATCCCAAGGCGATGAGCTCTGTCACTCTCGCACACAGCATTTGTGAGTCAATTCTCGCTCCAATTTGTATTCCTGTGGACTCGTGATTGTTTGGAAACATAGTAGAAAAAAAAAATGCCCTATGATCAAGATCCTGGATCACTATGAAGATGCACACAAGATTAGATCGAGTCATTACGAACTTCGAGTTGCAGTGGAAGAAAGTTCGTGTAGTTAGTTCTTGAAGTCCCTTGAACTGTCCACGACGATCCCTAGAACCGTCCACGACAATCCCTCGAACCGAGGACTGAAACGACATCTCTACAGATTGCACACATACGAGCTGATCCGGCAGAGCTTCACTGCCCAGAGCATAGCATCGCCGGCTCCCCAAAAAAAGTAACTTCAAACATTATTTTGTACGTCATATAGTATTAGGTCATTATTATGACTAGCAAACATGTATGTATGTTGCAACCGGAGAAACGATCATGTTCTCCACCTATTCACAGTGGACGTAGTCAATCCCAAGGCAATGAGCTTTGTCACTCTAGCACACAACATTCATGAGTCACTTCTCGCTCCGACTTGTATTTATGTGGACTCGTAATTGTTGGGAAACATAGTAGAAAATAAAAAATTGTCCTATGATCAAGATCCCAGATCACTATGAAGATGCATACATGATTAGATAGTTCTTGAAGTCCCTCGAACCGTCCATGATGATCCGTAGAACCGTCAACGACAATCCTTCGAACCGAAGACTGGAATTACAACATCTCTACAGATTGCACACATACGGGCTTCATTATCCGGCAGAGCTTCATCGCCCAGAGCATAGCATTGCCGGATAATTAAAGCAGGGCGGAAGAGAACCACACAGGGCTCTCTATTATCTAGATTATAAAAAAATATAGGTAGCTCTAATCTACTTGTATTTGTATATGGGAATCACTTGCTCAAGTTAGGTCCCATATTGCCAAGTTAAAAAAAATTAAGTACTTTGTTCAAGTTGTTGCTTAGCTTGGGAACAATCTTGCGATCCTCCGTAAGACATCGCCGCACGACCTCTATTTTTATATAATGGTTGAATAAAAAGTTTACACTTGATATAATTTCTCTAAAAGAAAAAGTTATGGAGTAGCTCAACCCCATGGTGTTTTATACAATAGATTTGGTGGTCCTTGCTTCGGGCGTTGTTTATACGGAATCGCTATTCCATAGTATTCAAGAGTATGCCAAAATCTACTTTGCATTCCTACATGGTGCTTCAGCTTCTTGCTGGTGCCATGGCCTTGTCACTATATGCACGTTCACGATTGTAAATGCGATTTCGTCACCTCTCTTGATGTTATGCTAAGAACTCCACTGGCCAACTAACGATTCACCAGAGTTTCTGCTTGGATTTTAGCTATGAGTTTGTCAATGTTCGCACTGGCAACACTGCAGCGAATATTATTCGGCTTTCTCTTGAGTGTGTGTATGTGGTAGTAAATAAGTACTGATCGCAAGAGCTCAAAAGAGACAACATATTGGTCCATAATACTCAAACTTAAGCGACAATGAAACCCCGTATATATCACCTTTTGGCATAATCTTGAGAACTCACAAGTACTCCCTCCGTTCTTCTTTACTCTGCATATTAGGTTTGACTGAAGTCAAACTTTGTAAAGTTTGACAAAGCTATAAAAAATATAAATATTTATCACAAAAAGTCGAAATGATGTAAAAGCACATTCGATATTGAATCTAATGGTATTGATTTGTTATTGTTTATGTTAATATTTTTTCTTATAAACTTTTTCAAAGTTTACAAAACTTGACTTTGACCAAAACTAATACGGGAACTAAATAAAAATGGAGGGAGTACCTATTCTGGATGCACCACAACGGAAGTAAGTGCCTGAGAGCCTTGTCTTGAGAAAGTTAGTGGGCATGAATGAAAAGCTCGATATCTTGACTTTTTATATAACTCTTTGTGCTCAAGTTTGTTTAAAAGGAAAAATAACAAAAAGAAATAAATAATCTAATAAGTAAGAGGATTCAAGTATTTGTTTTCATGATAGATTAAAATTTGACAAGAAGCATCGAATCTTTTACTCAAGCTCCAGTTACCTAAATGAGCATGTACTATCTTATACAGATATGTTATCTTGCTTATAGCTTGCAGAGAAGACAAGGATACGCCTATGGGCAATAAAGTTATTGATGGGCTAGATGGATAACTTTGGTTTTATCAACTTTTGCTCGATGACGAATAAGGTTTAAACTTGAGGATGTTGACGAGTGGATTTTAAGCATTTGGAGAAGGATCACACTATTTTTGATAGAATGTTGTTGTCTTACAGGGAAATACCCTTTGGTTCCTGGTTATATATGCACCCTCTATGGGGTTTTTTTAATAATTAAACAAAAATTCAAAATAGTTCAAAAGTATGTTTAGATTAAACCTGACTTTGTTTTGCACTACTATATAAATTTTCCAGAAAAAAGAACCAACATTGACTTCAGAGCAAAAATGACAAAAAAATATTTACTATTATAGGTCACTATTGAGAGAAATGCATATTACACCCCTCAACTCTAGCCCTTGTCTAATATACACCCCCAACTTCAATACCGTCTAGTTTACACCCCTCAACTCTCAAAACCAGGTGGAATTTATCCCTCCCCTCCCCGTTGACCGGTTTACATCGTGCATAACACTATCCATGATACCATAATGATGCACGTACACTGGCTAACACGCCTGACATAACACGCAGCATAGGATTATTATAGCGCGTGATCTGGCTAGCTGGAACTAGAAGATGAGCACCCACCCTAGAAGTAGAAGAGTGGCTATTGTCACGAGCGACGCCTGCGCCGGCGCAGGGGCACCACCCTTGGTCGCCGCCGCAGCTTGCCCGCCGGCGGGCATTGCCGGCCCAAACGTCAGCAACGTCGTAGGTCATGTTCCTGCCCGTCTGCAGCAGGCTGTCGAGCATGGACCCTGTTAAATTATGATCTAAATTCTAGTATCGTGTTGGACTAGATGTAGTACAAACGGTGTAGGCCTTTGCGTTGACATCGACGCGCATAAGTACAACTCGTTTACTTGTCCTTCAAGGACTTTTATGTGTTGCCCCTCATATATACCTCATGTAGTTGCACTTAAGACGGTCTGCGTCTCGTGCTTGTAATACTCCTTCATCATAGTGATTGCGCCTTCGTGCGTTCGTGGTTTTCTCCCGCAAGGATTTCCACGTAAAAATTTCGTGTCTCTCTGTCTCGTTTATTTCTCGTTATTATCTAACAAGTGACATACAGAGTCAGATTGATCTGAGATCAGATACGAGATTGAGACGAGAGTTGGTTGAGCCTGTGCGCGCGGCCGCACGAGACCTGTTGATCCGCCAGTCCGAGCGAGATCGATTTCCACTGCAACCGTACATGATCATTTGATCGTTTCGCCGAGTCCGACAGGCGGTCAAATCCGTGCTTGCTGCTTCATCTCGATCGGTGGCGCGTGGAGCTACAGCGGCGTCACATCTACTACAAGTACTACTTCTCCTCCCGCTCCACGTCATTGCACAAGGAACTAGTACTACTACCGTGAAGATACTAGTGCTAATTGATTCGCACGGTGACCGAGAAAGCTACATCTCACGTGAAGCTTACCCCGTCGGCTAGTTCTGTACTAGTTTGGTTTATTGGTCTGTCATCGCCAATCGCTACATCTATTGCGAAGCTACCAGATGCTACTGTTTTTAGTTTCGTTTGCTCCGCATTAATTAATTTTTAAATTTTTCTACCGGCTTGTACTATTTTGTGCACAGATTTAATCTACTCATGGCATCCATGAAGTACGATCTTTCGTTGCTGGACTGTGACACAAGGTTTACCCTATGGCGAGTCAAGATGCGGGCGTTGTTGGCACAGTCCAACTATGATGAAGCACTGGATAGTTTTGGAAAGAACAGAATTCAGGACTGGACTGATGAGGAGAAAAGAATTGAGTGCAAGGCTTTGTCACAAATTAAACTCCATTTGCATAATAATATTTTGCAGGAAGTTTTGAGCGAGAAAACTGCCGCCGCTCTATGGTTAAAGCTGGAAGGGATTTGTATAACTAAAGATCTCACCAGCAAGATGCATCTGAAGCAAAAATTATTCCTGCACAGATTACCTGAGGGAGGTAATGTTTTGAATCATATTTCAGAATTTAAAGAGATCATATCTGATCTAGCTGCAATGGAGGTTAAGTATGAAGAGGAAGATACTGCTTTAATGTTACTTTGTTCACTCCCAAGTTCTTATACCAATTTTAGAGACACCATATTATACAGTCGTAATACTCTCACACTTAATAAAGTTTATGAAGCTTTGAACTCTAAGGAGAGGATGAAATTAATGGTGCCTCATGATGGTTCGAGTGAAGGAAATATGCCCTAGAGGCAATAATAAAGTTATTATTTATTTCCTTATTTCATGATAAATGTTTATTATTCATGCTAGAATTGTATTAACCGGAAACATAATACATGTGTGAATATATAGACAAACATAGTGTCACTAGTATGCCTCTACTTGACTAGCTCGTTGAATCAAAGATGGTTAAGTTTCCTAGCCATAGACATGAGTTGTCATTTGATTAACGGGATCACATCATTAGGAGAATGATGTGATTGACATGACCCATCCCGTTAGGCTAGCACATGATCGTTTAGTATGTTGCTATTGCTTTCTTCATGACTTATACATGTTCCTGTAACTATGAGATTATGCAACTCCCGTTTACCGGAGGAACACTTTGGGTGCTACCAAACGTCACAACGTAACTGGGTGATTATAAAGGAGTACTACAGGTGTCTCCAAAGGTACATGTTGGGTTGGCGTATTTCGAGATTAGGTTTTGTCACTCCAATTGTCGGAGAGGTATCTCTGGGCCTTCTCGGTAATACTCATCACCTAAGCCTTGCAAGCATTGTAACTAATGAGTTAGTTATGAGATGATGTATTACGGAACGAGTAAAGAGACTTGCCGGTAACGAGATTGAACTAGGTATTGGATACCGACGATCGAATCTCGGGCAAGTAACATACCGATGACAAAGGGAACAAAGTATGTTGTTATGCGGTTTGACCGATAAAGATCTTCGTAGAATATGTAGGAGCCAATATGGGCATCCAGGTTCCGCTATTGGTTATTGACCAAGAATAGTTCTAGGTCATGTCTACATAGTTCTCGAACCCGTAGGGTCCGCACGCTTAAGGTTTCGATGACAGTTATATTATGAGTTTATGAGTTTTGATGTACCGAAGGAGTTCGGAGTCCCGGATGAGATCGGGGACATGACGAGGAGTCTCGAAATGGTCGAGACGTAAAGATCGATATATTGGACGACTATATTCGAGTTCGGAAAGGTTCGAATGATTCGGTATTTTGAGTACCGGAGAGTTACGGAATTCGCCGGGAGAAGTATTGGGCCTTATTGGGCCCTGCGGGAAAGAGAGAGGGCTGCCTAGGGCAGGCCGCGCGCCCAAGGCCTAGTCCGAATTGGACTAGGGGAGGGCCGCACCCTTCCTCCCTTCCCTTCCTACTCTCCTACTCCTACTAGGAAAGGAGGAGTCCTACTCCCGGTGGGAGTAGGACTCCCCCCTGCGCGCCCCTCCTAGGCCGGCCACCTCCTCCTTGCTCCTTTATATACGGGGCAGGGGCACCCCATGACACACAAGTTGATCTACGGATCGTTCCTTAGCCGTGTGCGGTGCCCCTTCCACCATATTCCACTTCGGTCATATCGCGTGAGAGCTTAGCGAAGCCCCGCGCCGGAGAAGTCATATCGTCGCGGAGCTTAGGCAAAGCCCTGCGTCGGTGGAGCATCAACATCGTCACCACGCCGTCGGTTGACGGAACTCATCCCCGACACTTTGCTGGATCGAGTCCGGGATCGTCATCGAGCTGAGCGTGTGCAGAACTCGGAGGTGCCGTCGTTCGGTGCTTGGATCGGTCGGATCGTGAAGACGTACGACTACATCAACCGCGTTGTTATAACGCTTCCGCTTTCGGTCTACGAGGGTACGTGGACGGACACTCTCCCCTCTCGTTGCTATGCCATCACCATGGTCTTGCGTGTTCGTAGGAAATTTTTTGAAATTACTACGTTCCCCAACAGTGGCATCCGAGCCTGGTTTTATGCGTTGATGTCATGTGCACGAGTAGAACACAAGTGAGTTGTGGGCGATACAAGTCATACTGCCTACCAGCATGTCATACTTTGGTTCAGCGGTATTGTGAGATGAAGCGGCCCGGACCGACATTACGCGTACGCTTACGCGAGACTGGTTTCACCGCTCCGAGCACTCGTTGCTTAAAGGTGACCGGCGGGTGTCTGTCTCTCTCACTTTAGTTGAACCGAGTATGACTACGCCCGGTCCTTGAGAAGGTTAAAACGGAGTCTATTTGACAAACTATCGTTGTGGTTTTGATGCGTAGGTAAGAACGGTTCTTGCTCAGCCCGTAGCAGCCACGTAAAACTTGCAACAACAAAGTAGAGGACGTCTAACTTGTTTTTGCAGGGCATGTTGTGATATGATGTGGTCAAGACGTGATGCTATATTTTATTGTATGAGATGATCATGTTTTGTAACCGAGTTATCGGCAACTGGCAGGAGCCATATGGTTGTCGCTTTATTGTATGAAATGCAAACGCCATGTAATTGCTTTACTTTATCACTAAGCAGTAGCGATATTCGTAGAAGCAATAGTTGGCGAGACGACAACGATGGTACGATGGAGATCAAGGTGTCGCGCCGGTGACGATGGTGATCACGACGGTGCTTTAGAGATGGAGATCACAAGCACAAGATGATGATGGCCATATCATATCACTTATATTGATTGCATGTGATGTTTATCCTTTATGCA
This sequence comes from Aegilops longissima, assembly GCA_021605205.1. Classification (NCBI taxonomy): domain Eukaryota; kingdom Viridiplantae; phylum Streptophyta; class Magnoliopsida; order Poales; family Poaceae; genus Aegilops; species Aegilops longissima. Next base: position 3,642,630 of record CM038682.1, on the reverse strand, counting down.
TCTTATCTTGCTTTGATTGACGGTAGCATTATAAGATGATCTCTCACTAAAAATTATCAAGAAGTGTTCTCCCTGAGTATGCACCGTTGCCAAAGTTCGTAGTACCCAGACACCACGTGATGATCGGGTGTGATAAGTTCTACGTCCATCTACAACGGGTGCAAAACAGTTGCACACGCGGAATACTCAGGTTAAACTTGACGAGCCTAGCATATAACAGATATGGCCTCGGAACACGGAGACCGAAAGGTCGAACGTGAATCATATAGTAGATATGATCAACATAGTGATGTTCACCATTGAAACTACTCCATCTCACGTGATGATCGGACATGGTTTAGTTGATTTGGATCACGTAATCACTTAAGATGACTAGAGAGATGTCAGTCTAAGTGGGAGTTCTTAAATAATATGATTAATTGAACTTAAATTTATCATGAACTTAGTCCTGGTAGTATTTTGCAAATTATGTTGTAGATCAATAGCTCGCGTTGTTGATTCCCTATGCTTTTATATGTTTGTTTTGATATGTTCCTAGAGAAAATTGTATTGAAAAATGTTAGTAGCAATATTGCGGATTGGATCCGTGATCTGAGGTTTATCCTCATTGCTGCACAGAAGAATTATGTCCTTGATGCACCGCTAGGTGACAGACCTATTGCAGGAGCAGATGCAGACGTTATGAACGTTTGGCTAGCTCAATATGATGACTACTTGATAGTTTAGTGCACCATGCTTAAACGGCTTAGAATCGGGACTTCAAAGACGTTTTGAACGTCATGGACCATATGAGATGTTCCAGGAGTTGAAGTTAATATTTCAAGCAAATACCCGAGTTGAGAGATATGAAGTCTTCAACAAGTTTTATAGCTAAAAGATGGAGGAGAATCGCTCAACTAGTGAGCATGTGCTCAGATTGTCTGGGTACTTCAATCGCTTGAATCAAGTGGAAGTTAATCTTCCAGATAAGATAGTGATTGAAAGAATTCTCTAGTCACCATCACTAAGTTACTAGAACTTCGTGATGAACTATAGTATGCAAGGGATGACGAAAATAATTCCCAAGCTCTTCGCGATGCTAAAATCGCGAAGGTAGAAATCAAGAAAAACATCAAGTGTTGATGGTTGACAATACGACTAGTCTCAAGGAAAAGGGCAAAGGAAGAAGGGGAACTTCAAGAAGAACGGCAAGCAAGTTGCTGCTCGAGTGAAGAAGCCCAAGTCTGGACCTAAGCCTGAGACTAAGTGCTTTTACTGCATGGAACTGGTCCTTTGAGCGGAACTACCCCAAGTATTTGGCGGATAAGAAGGATGGCAAAGTGAACAAAGGTATATTTGATATACAGATTATTGATGTGTATTTTACTAGTGTTCGTAGCAACCCCTCGGTATTTGATACTGGTTCAGTTGCTAAGAGTAGTAACTCGAAAACGGGAGTTGCGGAATGAACAGAAACTAGTTGAAGGGGAAGTGACGATGAGTGTTGGAAGTAGTTCCAAGATTGATATGATCATCATCGCACACTCCCTATACTTTCGGGATTAGTGTTAAACCTAAATAAATGTTATTTGGTGTTTGCGTTGAGCATGAATATGATTTGATCATGTTTATTGCAAAACGGTTATTCATTTAAAGTCAAAGAATAATTGTTGTTCTGTTTACATGAATAAAACCTTCGATGGTCATACACCCAATGAAAATAGTTTATTGGATCTCGATCGTAGTGATACGCATATTCATAATATTGATGCCAAAAGATGCAAAGTTAATAATGATAGTGCAACTTATTTGTGGCACTGCCGTTTGGGTCATATCGGTATAAAGCGCATGAAGAAACTCCATAAGGATGGATTTTTGGAATCACTTGGTTATGAATCATTTGATGCTTGCGAACCATGCCTTTTGGGCAAGATGACTAAAACTCCGTTCTCCGGAACAATGGAACGAGCTACTGACTTATTGGAAATAATACATACCGATGTATGCGATCCGATGAGTGTTAAAGCTCATGGCATGTATCGTTATTTTCTAACCTTCACAGATGATTTGAGCAGATATGGGTATATCTACTTGATGAAACATAAGTCTGAAATAGTTGAAATGTTCAAAGAATTTCAGAGTGAAGTGGAAAGTCATCGTAACAAGAAAATAAAGTTTCTGCGATCTGGTCGTAGAGATGAATATTTGAGTTATGAGTTTGGTCTTCAATTAAAACAAAGTGGAATAGTTTCACAACTCACGCCACATGGAACACCACAACATAATGGTGTGTCCGAACGTCGTAACCGCACTTTATTGGATATGGTGCGATCTATGATGTATCTTACCGATTTACCACTATTGTTTTGGGGTTATGCATTAGAGACAGTTGCATTCACGTTTAATAGGGCACCATCTAAATCCGTTGAGATGACACCGTATGAACTATGGTTTAGCAGTAAACCTAAGCTGTCGTTTCTTAAAGCTTGGAGTTGTGATGCTTATGTGAAAAAGTTTTCACCTGATAAGCTCGAACCCAAATCGGAGAAGTGCGTCCTCATAGAATACCCAAAGGTAACTGTTGGGTACACCTTCTATCACAGATCCGAAGGCAAGATTTTCGTTGCTAAATTCGGATCCTTTCTAGAAAAGGAGTTTCTCTCGAAAGAAGTGAGTGGGAGGAAAGTAGAACTTGATGAGGTAATTGTACCTTCTCCCTTATTGGAAAGTAGTTCATCACAGAAATCAGTTCCAGTGATTCCTACACCAATTAGTGAGGAAGTTAATGATGATGATCATGAAACTTCAGATCAAGTTGCTACCAAACCTCGTAGGTCTTCCAGAGTAAGATCCGCACCAGAGTGGTACGGTAATCCTATTCTAGAAGTCATGTTACTAGACCATGATGAACCTACGAACTATGAGGAAGCGATGATGAGCCCAGATTCCGTGAAATGGTTTGAGACCATGAAATCTGAGATGGGATCCATATATGAGAACAAAGTGTGGACTTTGATGGAGTTGCCCGATGATCGGCAAGCCATATTATATAAATGGATCTTCAAGAGGAAGACAGATGCTGATAGTAGTATTACTATCTACAAAGCTCGACTTGTCGCAGAAAGGTTTTCGACAAGTTCAAGGTGTTGACTACAATGAGATTTACTCAACTGTAGCGATGCTTATGTCTGTCCAAATCATGTTAGCAATCGCCACATTTTATGAAATCTGGCAAATGGATGTCAAAACTACATTCTTTAATGGATTTATTAAAGAAGAGTTGTATATGATGCAACCAGAAGGTTTTGTCAATCCTAAAGAGCTAACAAAATGTGCAAGCTCCAGCGATCCATCTATGGACTGGTGCAAGCATCTCGGAGTTGGAATAAACGCTTTGATAGTGTGATCAAAGCATATAGTTTCATACAGACTTACGGTGAAGCCTGTATTTACCAGAAAGTGAGTGGGAGCACTACAACATTTCTGATAAGTATATGTGAATGACATATTGTTGATCGGAAATGATGTAGAATTATTCTGCAAAGCATAAAGGAGTGTTTGAAAGGAGTTTTTCAAAGAAGGACCTCGGTGAAGCTGCTTACATATTGAGCATCAAGATCTATAGAGATAGATCAAGACGCTAGATAAGTTTTTCAATGAATACATACCTTGACAAGATTTTGAAGTAGTTCAAAATGGAACAGTCAAAGAAAGAGTTCTTGCCTATGTCACAAGGTGTGAGATTGAGTAAGACTCAAAACCCGACCACGGCAAAAGATAGAAAGAGAATGAAAGTCATTCCCTATGCATCAGCCATAGGTTCTATAAAGTATGTCATGCTGTGTACCAGATCTATTGCATACCCTACCACTAAGATTGGCAAGGGAGTGCAATAGTGATCTAGGAGTAGATCAATGGACAGCGGTCAAAATTATCCTTAGTAGAATAAGGATATGTTTCTCGATTATGGAAGTGAAAAAAAAAAGGTTCGTCGTAAAGGGTTACGTCGATGCAAGTTTTAACACTAATCTAGATGACTCTGAGTCTCAATCTAGATACATATTGAAAGTGGGAGCAATTAGCTAGAGTAGCTCCGTGCAGAGCATTGTAGACATAGAATATTTGCAAAATACATACGGCTCTGAATGTGACAGACCCGTTGACTAAGCTTCTCTCACGAGCAAAACATGATCATACCTTAGTACTCTTTGGGTGTTAATCACATAGCGATGTGAACTAGATTATTGACTCTAGTAAACCCTTTGGGTGTTGGTCACATGTCGATGTGAACTATGGGTGTTAACCACATATAGATGTGAACTATTGATGTTAAATCACATGGCGATGTGAACTAGATTATTGACTCTAGTGCAAGTGGGAGACTGAAGGAAATATGCCCTAGAGGCAATAATAAAGTTATTATTTATTTCCTTATTTCATGATAAATGTTTATTATTCATGCTAGAATTGTATTAACCGGAAACATAATACATGTGTGAATATATAGACAAACATAGTGTCACTAGTATGCCTCTACTTGACTAGCTCGTTGAATCAAAGATGGTTAAGTTTCCTAGCCATAGACATGAGTTGTCATTTGATTAACGGGATCACATCATTAGGAGAATGATGTGATTGACATGACCCATCCGTTAGCCTAGCACATGATCGCTTAGTATATTGCTATTGCTTTCTTCATGACTTATACATGTTCCTGTAACTATGAGATTATGCAACTCCGTTTACGGAGGAACACTTTGGTGCTACCAAACGTCACAACGTAACTGGGTGATTATAAAGGAGTACTACAGGTGTCTCCAAAGGTACATGTTGGGTTGGCGTATTTCGAGATTAGGTTTTGTCACTCCGATTGTCGGAGAGGTATCTCTGGGCCTTCTCGGTAATACTCATCACCTAAGCCTTGCAAGCATTGTAACTAATGAGTTAGTTATGAGATGATGTACTACGGAACGAGTAAAGAGACTTGCCGGTAACGAGATTGAACTAGGTATTGGATACCGACGATCGAATCTCGGGCAAGTAACATACCGATGACAAAGGGAACAAAGTATGTTGTTATGCGGTTTGACCGATAAAGATCTTCGTAGAATATGTAGGAGCCAATATGGGCATCCAGGTTCCGCTATTGGTTATTGACCAAGAATAGTTCTAGGTCATGTCTACATAGTTCTCGAACCCGTAGGGTCCGCACGCTTAAGGTTTCGATGACAGTTATATTATGAGTTTATGAGTTTTGATGTACCGAAGGAGTTCGGAGTCCCGGATGAGATCGGGGACATGACGAGGAGTCTCGAAATGGTCGAGACGTAAAGATCGATATATTGGACGACTATATTCGGAGTTCGGAAAGGTTCCGAATGATTCGGGTATTTTTCGGAGTACCGGAGAGTTACGGGAATTCGCCGGGGAGAAGTATTGGGCCTTATTGGGCCCTGCGGGAAAGAGAGAGGGGCTGCCTAGGGCAGGCGCGCGCCCCCCCAAGGCCTAGTCCGAATTGGACTAGGGGAGGGCCGCACCCTTCCTCCCTTCCCTTCCTACTCTCCTACTCCTACTAGGAAAGGAGGAGTCCTACTCCGGTGGGAGTAGGACTCCCCCTGGTGCGCCCCTCCTAGGCCGCCACCTCCTCCTTGCTCCTTTATATACGGGGCAGGGGCACCCCATGACACACAAGTTGATCTACGGATCGTTCCTTAGCCGTGCGGTGCCCCTTCCACCATATTCCACTTCGGTCATATCGTCAGAGAGCTTAGGCGAAGCCTCGCGCCGGAGAAGTCATATCGTCGCGGAGCTTAGGCGAAGCCCCGCGTCGGTGGAGCATCAACATCGCCACCACGCCGTCGTCTTGACGGAACTCATCCCCGACACTTTGCTGGATCGAGTCCGGGATCGCCATCGAGCTGAACGTGTGCAGAACTCGGAGGTGCCGTGACGCTCGGTGCTTGGATCGGTCGGATCGTGAAGACGCACGACTACATCAACCGCGTTGTTATAACGCTTCCGCTTTCGGTCTACGAGGGTACGTGGACGGACACTCTCCCCTCTCGTTGCTATGCCATCACCATGGTCTTGCGTGTTCGTAGGAAAATTTTTGAAATTACTACGTTCCTCAACATCGAGTTCATCCCAAGCCAAGGGATTATCTGTTCGTGGCAGGACAAAGGAGAAGAACTCACATAATGGAAACAGAGGCAAAAGTAAAAAACGGCTACCGGGGCCGGTCGCAATCGAGAGACAAGAAATATTGCAGATATTGCAAGAGAGACGGGCATGACATCTCAGAGTGTTTCAAGTTGCAGAATAAGGAAAAGAGGAAAGGTAACAAACAAGGTGAAAATTCTGCTAACGTTGCTCATGATGATAGTTCCGATGATGCTCTTGTCGTTATTGCTGGATGTGCTGAGACCAATGATGAGTGGGTACTTGATACTGCATGCACTTTTCATATGTGTCCACATAGAGATTGGTTTTCTACTTTTGATTCCACTACTGCTGTTGGTTCCGTTTTGGGTTTTGATAATTCACCATGCAAGATTGAAGGCATAGGTTCTATTCGAATCAAGATGTTTGATGGCATAATCAGAACTTTGACAGATGTTCGATATATTCCGAAGATGAAGAGAAATCTTATTTCTATGAGTGCCCTTGATGCAAAGGGATACAAGTATTCTGGTGGAGATAGTGTTTTGAAAATCACCAAAGGTTCCCTTATTGTGATGAAAGGTGATTTGAGTTCGACCAATGGTCTTTATTACCTTCGAGGTTCTACCATTTCAGGTAACGCTACTCCAGTTATTTCAAAGAATTCTGATTGTGATGCTACTAACCTTTGGCATATGCGTCTTGGACATATGAGTGAACTTGGTTTAGCAGAGTTAAACAAGAGATGTCTTCTTGATGGATATGAACCTGGTAAATTGAAATTTTGTGAGCATTGTATCTTCGGCAAGCACAAGAGGGTGAAGTTCAACACTTCGACTCATACAACTGAAGGTATTCTTGATTATGTCCATTCTGATTTATGGGGACCATCTCGCAAGAAGTCATTAGGTGGTGCAAGTTACATGCTGACTATTATTGATGATTATTCGAGAAAAGTTTGGCCTTATTTCTTGAAGCATAAATATGAAGCATTCTCAGCTTTTAAGGAGTGGAAGATTATGATTGAAAGACAAACTGAAAGGAAGGTAAAAATACTTCGCACTGATAATGGTATGGAATTCTGTTCTAAGCAATTTAAGAATTATTGCAAGTCTGAAGGCATTGTCCGACATTACACCGTTCCTTATACTCCTCAACAAAACGGTGTTGCTGAGCGTATGAACATGACCATTATTTCTAGAGCCTGTTGCATGTTGTCCAATGCAGGTTTGCATAGGCGTTTTTGGGCTGAGGCCGCTTCCACTGCTTGTTATCTCATTAATCGTTCACCATCTATTGCTCTTAATAAGAAAACTCCAATTGAGGTATGGTCTGGTTCACCTGCTGATTATTCACAGTTGAGAGTTTTTGGTTGCACTGCTTATGCTCATGTTGATAAAGGAAAATTGGAGCCTAGGGCTGTTAAGTGCATCTTTCTTGGTTATAAGTCTGGTGTTAAAGGTTTTTAATTGTGGAATCCTGAAACCCAGAAGGTTTTTATTAGCAGAAATGTTATCTTTAATGAATCTGTTATGTTACATGATGTTTCATCTACTAATGCTCCCGTTGAGAGTGAACAGCAGCCTATTGTTTAGGAGCCTACTGTTCAGGTGGAGCATGTTATTGATTCAGGTGATACATCTGGTAATGAAATTGTTGGTGCACATGATGAACCCGTCGTTGATGATGAACATGTCACTCCCACTCCAAATCAGCCTATTGTTCCACCCAGTTGGAATCTTGCACGTGATAGAGTTAGGCGGGGTATTAATAAACATGACAGGTTAATTGAAGAGTGCAATATTGTTTCTTTTGCTTTATCTGTTGCAGAAGAAATTGAAGGTAATGCTGAGCCTTCTTCATATTCCGAGGCTATTATTTCTGGTGATAGTAATAAGTGGATGACCGCTATGCATGATGAGATGGAATCAACTGAAAAGAATGGCACTTGGGATTTAGTAAAATTGCCTAGAGAGAGGAAACCTATTCGTTGCAAGTGGGTTTTCAAGAAGAAAGAAGGTGTTTCTCCTAATGATGAGACGAGATATAAAGCAAGGTTAGTTGCTAAAGGTTATAGCCAGATTCCAGATATTGACTATAACAAAGTCTTTTCTCCTGTTGTGAAGCATAGCTCTATTCGCACTTACTCAGTATTGTTGCCATGCATAATCTTGAGCTTGAACAATTGGATGTTAAAACTGCATTTTTACATGGAGAATTAGAAGAGGATATTTATATGGAACAACCTGAAGGTTTTGTTATCCCTGGAAAAGAAAAGCTTGTCTGTAAGTTAAAGAAATCTCTTTATGGATTGAAGCAATCCCCTAGACAGTGGTATAAGAGATTTGACACCTTTATGCTCTCTCAAGGTTTCAAAAGGTCTAATTATGATAGTTGTGTTTACTTGAAAACTGTCAAAGGTTCAACTATTTATTTGCTCCTTTATCTTGATGATATGCTTATTGCTGTAAAGGGTATGTCAGAGATTAATGAACTAAAGAAGCAATTGAGTAATGAATTTGAGATGAAGGATTTGGGTGCAGCAAAGAAAATTCTTGGCATGGAAATATCCAGAGATAGACCGTCTGAAAAAGTATATCTAAGTCAGAAGGGATATATTGATAAAGTTCTTCGTCGTTTTAATATCTATAATGCCAAGCCGGTGAGTACACCGTTGGCTGCACACTTCAAATTGTCATCAGCTTTATGTCCTAAGTCAGATGCAGATATTGAGTACATGTCTAGAGTTCCCTATTCAAGTGAAGTTGGTTCACTTATGTATGCCATGGTTTGTTCTCGTCCTGACTTATCATATGCATTGAGTGTTGTCAGTAGATACATGGCTAATCCTCGAAAAGAGCATTGGAAAGCAGTTCAGTGGATTTTCAGATACCTGCGAGGTACTCCTAATGCTTATATACAGTTTGGGAAAACTGGAGATGGACTTGTTGGTTTTGTTGATTCTGATTTTTCTGGTAATTTGGATAAGAGAAGATCACTCACAGGTTATGTTTTCACCATTGGTGGTTGTGTTGTGAGTTGGAGAGCAACTTTGCAGTCTATTGTGGCTTGTTCCACTACTGATGCCGAGTATATGGCTATTTCTGAGGCTTGCAAAGAAGCTATCTGGTTGAGAGGTTTATACACTGAGCTTTGTGGAGATTCATCTTGCCCTACCGTGTTTAGTGACAGTCAAAGTGCTATATATATCTTACCAAGAATCCAATGTACCATAAGAGAACAAAGCACATTGACGTCAGATATCACTATATTCGAGATGTTGTTGCTGAAGGTGATTTGAAGGTATGCAAGATAAGTACTCATGATAATCCTGCCGATATGATGACAAAGCCAGTTCCGACCAATAAGTTTGAGCTTTGCTCAGGCTTAGTTGGTATTTCTCACTAGTCTTATGGACTTTGACGCACAAGGTGTTTATGCTGATTTGGATGGAGTTATTCACTTTCTTCGACTACTGGAGGGAATTTGGATCAAGGTGGAGATTGTTAAATTATGATCTAAATTCTAGTACCGTGTTGGACTAGACGTAGTAGAAACGGTGTGGACCTTTGCGTTGACGTCGACGCGTACGAGTAGAACTCGTTTACTTGTCCTCCAAGGACTCCTATGTGTTGCCCCTCATATATACCCCATGTAGTCGCACCTAAGACGGTATGTCGGCTCGTGCTTATAATACTCCTTCATCATAGTGATTGCCCCTTCGTGTGTCCGTGGTTTTCTCCCGTAAGGGTTTTCATGTAAAAATCCGTGTCTCTCTATCTTATTTATTTTTCGTTATTATCTAACGGACCCACCGGTGGAGGGACGTATGCTGAGGCAAGTCTGGTCGCTACCGGCAACCTCGAAGAAGTAGTTCTTCACATTGAGCTCCATCGCCGCGTCGGTGCCGTCAAACACCAGCGCGACCGTGGGAACCTTAACAGCAGCAAATTCCTTGGTGGGGAAGCACATGCGGTCCTCATCGGGGATCTTGGGTACCCGGACGACCTTCTGCTGCAGGATCTGGGTCAAGAGCTTCTGCCTCAGAACCTTGTACACGGCCTGCTCGAGGTAGGTGACGGGAAGGGTGGTGCTGAGGATCACCCTGCCGGAGCCGGAGAAGGTCTCCTCCGGGATGTCCTTGAGGAGCTCACCGTCGACCTGCACGCCTGTTAGCTTAACGTAGTACAGCTCAGGGTACTTTCCCTTGAGCAACGGCGTGCTCCGGCTGCCCTTATCCTTGGCCGGCGCCGCGTCGTCGGTGACGCTGAAGCTGACGAAGCTCTTGTCACGGCTGCCGTCGTCGATGAAGTAGGAGAAGTTGGAGATCTGGAGCTGCGACACGAGTGAGAGCAGACCCCTGCTGAAGCCGGCGGAGCCGAATGTGCTGTTGAGGTTCCGCTCCGGGACCTTGCCGATGCAGCCGAACACCATGCCTTTGGCGGGCGTGGTCTCGAAGGTGAACGTGTCGGTGGCGAGGAAGGTGGAGGTGCCACCGCAGCGGTCACTGGGGCCGGCGCATTTGTACTTGGGCAACAGGCGGTTGCATGCCGGGTCGGCGCAGCCGATCGGGGTAAAGGAGTCGGAGCGGTTCGGCCGGAAGGTGGGCGCGTTTGTGGGCCCGGGCTTGCCGCACTGCGCCCAGACGAGGTCGGTGGTGATGTCCATGACAAAGGGGAGGACCTGCGGCGGCGATGACACGACGGGGAGGTCGAAGATCAGGGCGCCGTAGCTGTCGGCCGCCGAGCTGCCCAGCTGGCGGTCGTCGCCGCTGCTCTGCTCGCCCGAGACGTCCTTGACGCCCTCCTCCTTCTTTTCCTCCAGGTAATTGCCGGCGACTTCCTCGTTGGCCAAGATAGATTTTTCAAAGAATTTCAGCTTGGGTATCAGCCCGGCCACCGGCGCGGCGGATGAGTCCGGCGGCGCCAGCAGTAGGAGGAGTCGAAGAAGTGAAGTAGGAGCTGCCATTGTGGAAGCGCACTTTTGGCTCCGGGCGGCACGCGCCCCTTGTATCCTGCCGCGCCGGTAGTGTTTTTATTAGTTAAAAGTGCTTTTAATCTTTACATAAATCAGTATACAAAGAAATACGGTCAGTTAAGGCGGCATAAGTCAGACAAATAAATGCGGAGTCAATCAAAAGCTGCACACTGTCTTCGTCTTCAAGACACCATTTAACATGCCATTTGATGCCGCTTAATCAGTCAACAAGCAAGCTTGCTTGCCGCCTGTCTTGTGGGGTTAATGCCTCGACTAAATGACCCCATTCCACTACATGCGGCTCAATCCATTGCATATGTCGCCTAATGCCATAATTAGTGAAAATATTCCTGCTTAAGAATGTTTGAGAAAACAAATGGAAGTATTTCAGATGTACTACTATTAGCCGTCTGATCCTTAATTAGAGAAAAACGAGGTGGTTAATTATTGGAAGTATTTCGGCTCAAAAAAGTCTTGGTTCAAAAAACAATATGAAAGCATTTTGGATGTATTAGTCATCTGGTCCTTAATTAGAGCAAAAACAACATGATTAATTGATGTTTGCATACTGTCCGTGTTGTGAAGGACTCACCATGCAGGAGTTAATCTGACTATTAATCAAGACAGGTTAATTGAGGCACTAACTATATGTGTGGTGGTTGGCTAAATTCTCACAATTCAATTTATTTGCTCCTGGTCGTGCTGCAGGAGATTGCAGAGAGTGCAGGATTCTTTTAATTAAGGACCCACTTTAAATGCAAATACAAGTGATATATGAGGAGGCTGTGATAGTTATACACAACAAAAATTCTTGGTATTCTTGGTGATACTAGTTATGGACGGCTGTTGATGACCACTCAATGGTGAGATTGAGGGGGGTGGCGTGAGCAGGTTCTCCTTTGTATTTTCCCTGCCATTGTTACCTACAGTTATATCAAGCTAGCTAGGCCGATGTGTATAAGCAACAGGAGGAGTAGAAGAAGTGAAGTAGGAGCTGCCCTAGCGACCCCTATATATACGAGCATGCAGACCCATCTCGGTATTATTTCCACGTCCTCTCTTTTCTCTCTGCACCCTATGGCTATACTCCCTCGGTTTCAAAATAGATGACTCAACTTTGTAGTAACTTTGGTGGATGTAGGAGACTCAGACTCAAAGAGTTGACCCAGGGACAACGGCCATGTGGCCACGCCGATGGCAGGCACATCCGCACATGTCCGGTTGTTGTCTTTCCTCGTTCCAGCTAGAAACCCTAGGGACCTTGTTGTCATTTTCTCTCTTTTGGTGCGCTTGTTTTTTGTGATTGTGCCCTACCTTGGACATCTCTTCTCGCGTGGCCTGGCCTTAGTCGGTGTTTCCGCGTGCACTTTAACTATATTTTTTTTACGAAAATGATCAAATCTATTAACATTTCAAACACAATAAAAATTACGTCGAGGTCCATGAATCACTGAACGAGCATTGCCGCTGTCAGAACGAGCCGTCGACGCCACTCCCATACCGGAGTCGGTCTGACCTTATCGATGACAACTGAGAAGTTTTCGTGCATGTGCCTTTAAGGACCAACGGCCCGGAGCCGCAATCGTTGTCGTTGAATCCATAAAAATGATTTAGGATTGTAACCGCCCCGCCGTTGTAGGTAAGCATTGTCAAATTGAACTGAGTAAGTTTTTGTAACCACCCCTGCCATGGAGTTTATATATTGGCAACCAAACTACTCCTGGCTAGTCACTGGGTTTTTAGGGTGTGGATTTAATTAACAGGAGAGCTAGAGGGGGACTATAGCGAGTATAGTGCACGGCGGCACACCACCATGATATGCTGATTGATTTACATATTACAAGAAACATTATGTAATAAAACATATCATTATCATGAGAATACATAGAACAATCTGACTAATTTAGGAAAAAACACTACTGGATAGAACCGGAGACATCAAGAACACGAGAGAATAATTTTGGATGTTGAGAACAACCCTCAAACATTTGAGCTAAACAACATAAATCAAGCGCAATTAGCATTATTTTGTACTGGTTAATTTTCAAAACAAAGGATGTTTCTTCGTTAACTGCCAACAATGTAACTATTTCAAGACCCAGTAACAATATTCAAACTGACATATTTTTCTAATCACTACGGGTTTGTTTTCATATAACATATATATCGTGAAACACTCAAGCAGGCCACACATACAACTTTAACACAGCTTCCTGGAATCAACTTTCTTTTTAGAGAATGCATTAGCATGGATGATGTCTGATGCGCCAAATCCATAAGAGCACTGGACATTCTCCAAGCACCAGGGCATATGCAAGCATTTGAATTGCTCTAATATCAACTAGTCATCAACTCGTGCTCCTGCACGGCAAGCATGCTTCAGAAAATAATTTTATACATGGATTGTCTTATAATTATTGCTTTCTTTGAATCTTGAAGAAATAGAAGTAGAACACATTTATATACATTTGCTACTTATTTTCGTAGCGTATAAAATATTACATTTCCCTACTTCCCATTCTGAATATACTCAGAACATAGTGGATCATTTTATAGTGTTGGAATTTTGTACTAAGCATTGTGCCACAAAAAAAGTGGTGACACACTTATATCTATTTAACGGCTCCTAACTCTAGTAGTTACTCAAAAAATGAAAATGTTTGCTCTTTATAGAGCAGTGACTTCTTCCATCTACTTGATACTTATGTTGAAAATATTCCATAAAAAACATAGTGACCTACAACTATTCTCGAAGGAGTTAGTTCATGTGATCACTCTCAGCTCTATCTACATGTGCTCCCTCCCTCTCTATCAAGTGTCCGTGTGCGTGCCACACGAGCACCCTCACACATAGATAAACCTATCCAACTAATTGCTACCCCCATCAGCATGCCGGTGAGCAACATGCCTTGCTACGGGTCATGGTTCGGTTCAACCTTATCCTTGGACAGTAACATTCTAGAAGCCATCCTTATATTTTGTAAATTTATCAAAGCTATAAGATCTCTTATCTTGGTTTCTAAATTTTTGGAAATTGATCATATGACATCTCAATAGAGCCATTGGGAGAAGTAATGACGATGTTTTTCTTTGGTTACAACTAATTTATAATTAATTCAGCGTCCGCACAAATGTGTGCAATTATTCCATAAATAACTAAAATCCCAATATTAAATTTGATGCCGTCACTTCCGGGATCAGCGGAGCTCTGATGCATTGCAAAATTTAGCAATTTGATTTTTTAAATACATTAATTTAGCGACTTTTCTTTCACTACTACTAAGTTACATGTTTAACTGATTAAGTGCTCTCGCATTGTTATTCGGTTATTCTTTTAATATTAGCTATATGAAACTATAACGGCACACCCTCACTTCTGAAATTAGCTGGCCTCTGATGCAAGTTTCACAATTTTCATTTTTTGAATATTTTTTTAGCAATTTTGATTTATTAATATATTCTAGGGGTTTTTACATGTACTTGGAACATAGATTTAGAATTTTTTCTACACCTTTTTTAGTACTTTTAGAAAACACTTTGTAAATCACATTAAAATTTGGGTGTATATATGTAAGTGGGATTTACAAATATATTGTTATAGTATACACATATATGCATTGCCGTAGTGTGTGTGGTGATTTTTAGATGAGAAAATTAGTTCACATGCCTAGCTGTACCCACGACACACTTGGGTATATATTCCACATATCTATGTCATCCATGCATGCGTAGTAGTGTAACACAAATGGACTCATTCTTAATGGACCAATGCATGCGTACGTTAACGAAAAAAATATATTTAATTTGCTAGGTGATCTTACTTTGCACGTTACCTAGTGTAAAACTATTGGACTCTTGGGTCGATCTAATTTTCCTTGTAACGTACGGACTGCTCCCCTTAAAAAATTGTATAGAAAACTAAATAGATAAATTCTCAATCTAATTAAATCCTACACGTATAATTAAGATCTAATGGTTGTTGTAGATAATTTTCTAGGATTAACATGGAGGCTCGAACGGTGCCTCCAATTAGTAAATATAAGATATTGAAATTTGAAGAAATTAATGTGACCACACTATCTAAGGATCAAGGGACATCTCACGATAAAATTGGCAGCTTTATGTAAGATAGCAATGATGGTAGAAATGGGAAGTTCCAGGAGCCTAAGTTTACACCAATGACGCGCACCATGCCACTTTCTATACTTAAATCCGGAGTTCGTCTTTCCCATATCTCTACTCCTAATGGAGCAGTTGGTGAATAGTCTTCACGGTTTATTTTTGCTGGGTTTTTTCGTCTCTCCTACCACCACTCCCTCCCATCCTGGTCCATCGGTTTATTTTTCTCTCCACTCTTTATTACAACCAGGACTTTCCTAACGTATAACAAATCACGGATCTAACTTCCTTAAATTATTTATATCAATCGATTCCTTTTATTGGTTTAATTTGTCTTAGGAAACAAATAACAAAATTTTAAGAAACAAATAATAGATTTGAATCTAACTTTCCTAACTTATCTAAATCAATCTATTTCTCTCATTAGTGAAATTTGTTTTAAGAAATAAATAACAGACACGTCACAAACTTTCCTCCCAATAAATAGTTTATTAACATTTGCAAACTTTCCTAATCAGACACGTCACAAACGGGCAGGTACTGATATCATGTTACCAAACAATAAAACCCCATTTGCATAGCAATCAGTTCAAAATCCTAACTTTCCTAAATTTTTACATTTCCTTGATAACATCCAATATTTTCTATGTTTTCCACCTATTGAAGAAAATCACCCCTCCATCGATATTAGCATTTTTTTTGGAATGAGATCTCCGGGTTATGATTTTTTGCGATTCTTTCCAATTGTGACATCTCGTTCCGCTCCGGCTCCTTCTCGCATAATCACCTCCACCACAGCCAGCTGACGCCGCCCTAGACCTCTTGCCTCTCCACACCTTCCCCGCCACCTCCTCCTCATACTCCATTGACAATCCCTCCGCCACGTTTGTCCACGGCGGTGTCGAGGGCATGGCGCAACAGCGTACCAGTGGTAGAGCAGCGCATAGTAGCAGGAAGAAGCACGCAGCAGGCGAGGCGAGCGGCCGACGGTGGAGGGCAGAGATGCGGCCGGCGTGGCTGAGGGGGCGGCCGGCAGAAGATGGCCGTGACAGGAGGCGGCGCGAAGCAGGGGCGCGACAGCGGGGCGAGCGAAGGGATAGGCGGCAACAGACGGGGCGAGCGCAGCCAGCGAGAGTGTGACGCGCGGCCAGGGTGTGCGTCGCGCGGGGCACAATGGTGCGGTGGCCGTGGCGAGCGTGATGGCAACGGCCGGCACGACGGACGCGGTGTGGCACGTGCATGGGCATGGAGAGCCAGAGAGGGAGTGGCCCCGCGGGCGCATGTGCCACGGGGTCAATCCGAGGAGCTCAGTGGCAACCCCTACAATGGCCATGGCGGACGGCGGTTCTCGGTCACGGCGAAATACCTAACGAGAGCAAACAAGAGGGGAAACTGGGGAAATGCAAGAGGAGATCACGGCGGTGTCAATGGCATCCTAGGGGAAGACAGGGGAGCTGATACGTCTCCAACGTATCTACTTTCCCAAACACTTGCATGAGTTAATAAAACTAACCCGGACTGACGCTGTTTTCAGCAGAATTACCATGATGTTGTTTCATGTGTAGAAAACAAAAGTTCTCGGAATGACCTGAAAATCCTCGGAGACAAGTTTCAGAAAATATAAAAAATACTAGCGAAAGAATCAAGACCAGGGGGCCTACACCCTGTCCACGAGGGTGGGGGACGCGCCCACCCCCTCTGGGCGCGCCCCCCTGTCTCGTGGGCCCCCTACAGCTCCGCCGACCTCAACTCCAACTCCATATATTCCGTCTCGCGGAGAAAAAAAATCAGAGAGAAAGTTTCATTGCGTTTTATGATACGGAGCCGCCGCCAAGCCCTAATCTTTCTCGGGAGGGCTGATCTGGAGTCCGTTCGGGGCTCCGGAAGGGGGTTAAATCGCCGTCGTCATCATCAACCATCCTCCATCACCAATTTCATGATGCTCACCTTGGCGTGAGTAATTCCATCGTAGGCTTGCTGGACGGTGATGGTTTGGATGAGATTTACCATGTAATCAAGTTAGTTTTGTTAGGGTTTGATCCCTAGTATCCACTATGTTCTGAGGTTGATGTTTCTATGACTTTGCTATGCTTAATGCTTGTCACTAGGGCCCGAGTGCCATGATTTCAGATCTGAACCTATTATGTTTTCATGAATATATGTGTGTTCTTGATCCTATCTTGCAAGTATATAGTCACTTACTATGTGTTATGATCCGACAACCCCGAAGTGACAATAATCGGGATACTTCTCGGAGATGACCGTAGTTTGAGGAGTTCATGTATTCACTATGTGTTAATGCTTTGGACCGGTTCTCTATTAAAAGGAGGCCTTAATATCCCTTAGTTTCCGCTAGGACCTCGCTGCCACGGGAGGGTAGAACAAAAGATGTCACGCAAGTTCTTTTCCATAAGCACGTATGACTATATTCGGAATACATGCCTACATTACATTGATGAATTGGAGCTAGTTCTGTGTCACCCTATGTTATAGCTATTACATGAGGAATCGCATCCGACATAATTATCCATCACTGATCCATTGCCTACGAGCTTTTCACATCTTGTGCTTCGCTTATTTACTTTTCCGTTGCTACTGTTACAATCACTACAAAACCCAAAAATATTACTTTTGCTATCTTTATCTTTACCACTGTTACCATTACTATCATACTACTTTGCTACTAAATACCTTGTTGCAGATACAAAGTTATCCAGGTGTGGTTGAATTGACAACTCAACTGCTAATACTCAAGAATATTCTTTGGCTCCCCTTGTGTCGAATCAATAAATTTGGGTTGAATACTCTACCCTCGAAAGCTGTTGCGATGCCCTACACTTGTGGGTTATCAAGACTAATTTCTGGCGCCGTTTCCGGGGAGCATAGCTCTATTCTCTGAGTCACTTGGGATTTATATCTGTCGATCACTATGAAGAACTTGAAAGATCAAAGAACTAAAATTTATCCCTCAACTACGAGGGGAGGTAAGGAACTGCCATCTAGCTCTGCACTAGATTCTCCTTCTGTTATGAATAAGCTTGCGACACCTAAACCTGCTACTGCTATGAATTCTGATATGGTGATGTCACTTCTGCTATGCATGATACTTATGATGAAACTACTTCTACGCTTGATACTACTGTGCCATTAGGTGAATTTCTTGATGAACAACTTGCTAAGGCTAGAGAGAATGAAATTATTGAAGATGCTATTATTGATGATAGTGATGATGAAAGATCTCCGAATGATTATAAATTGCATGTTGTTCCTGAGGGTTATGTTATGGATGAAGAAACTGTTAGAGATTTTCTTGCTTGCAATGATAGATCAGATCTTAAGAAATTGTTAGCTAAGCTGAAACAGAAGACTTTAAATGCTAAAATGAAACATGACCCTCCTTTTGCTACTTCACCTATCTTTGTTACTGATAAGGAATATGAATTCTCTGTTGATCCTGAGATTATTACTTTAGTTGAATCCGATCCTTTCTATGGCACTGAATCTGAAACTGTTGTGGCACATCTCACCAAGTTAAATGATATAGCCACCTTGTTTACTAATGATGAGACATCTCGCTATTATTACATACTTAAGATATTTCCGTTCTCATTAAAGGGTGATGCTAAGACTTGGTTTAATTCTCTTGATCCTGGTTGTGTGCGTAGTCCCCAGGATATGACTTATTACTTCTCTGCTAAGTATTTTCCTGCTCATAAGAAACAAGTTGCCTTGCGGGAAATATATAACTTTGTGCAAATCAAAGAAGAGAGTCTCCCACAAGCTTGGGGGAGGATTCTCCGATTATTTAATGCTTTGCATGATCATCCACTTAAGAAAAATGAAATACTTGATATCTTCTATAATGGACTAACTGATGCTTCCAAGGACCACTTGGATAGTTGTGCTGGTTGTGTTTTCAGGGAAAGAATAGTCAACGAAGCTGAATTATTATTGAACAATATGTTGACTAACGAAAATAATTGGACTCTTCATGAGCCAATTCCTGAGGCAATTCCTGAACCAATTGAGCCAACTCCTGAGCCTATTCCTGAACCCACTCCGAAGAAGAGAGGTGTTCTATTTCTCAGTCCTGAAGATATGCAAGAGGCAAAGAAATCAATGAAATAAAAAGGTATTAAAGCTGAAGATGCTAAGAATTTACCACCTATTTAAGAAATACATGGTCTTAATACACCGCCTGTCGAAGAACCACATTGTCTTGATAACCCGACACAGGTAGTAAAGGTAAATTCTCTCTATAGATATGATAAGGATGAAATCCCATCTACTAAATTTCAAAGTCCATGCTTAGATGAATTTGATGATTTCATGAATAGACAAGCAGATTTCAATGATTATGTTGGTAGACAATTGAAGAATAATGCTAATATGATAGGACACTTCAATGATTATATAGCCAGAGTTAAAGGTGAACTTAAACTCACTAGTAAACATGCTTCTATGGTTGCTACTCAAGCTGAACAAGTACTTCAAGCTCAGAATGAATTGCTAGTTGAATTAAATAATAAACATGACTTTGTTGTTAGAGTGGCTACTAGAATTGGTAAAATGACTCAGGAACCTTTTTATCCTGAAGGCCACCCTAAGAGAATTGAACAAGATTCTCAGAATAATAATCTAGATGCTCATAGTTCTTCTAAGAAGAAGAAAAATAAAAATGATAGGACTTTGCATGCTTCTAGTGAACCTAATGTAGAAACACCTGAGAATCCTAATAATACTTCTATCTCTGATGCTGAAACACAATCCGGAGATGAACATGAACCTGATGATAATGCTAATAATGATGTTCATGTAGATGCTCAACCTAGTAATAACTATGATATAGAAACTGAACCTGTTGTTGGTCTTTATAACCCACAATCAAGAAACCAACGTTATGATAAGAGAGATTTTGTTGCTAGGAAGGATGGTAGAGAAAGAGAACCATGGGTTCAGAAACCCATGCCTTTTCCTCCTAAACCATCCAAGACAAAGGATGATGAGGACTTTGAGCGTTTTGCTGAAATGATTAGACCTATTTTCTTACGCATGCGCATAACTGATATGCTTAAATTAAATCCTTATGCTAAGTATATGAAAGATATCATCACTAATAAGAGGAAAATACCTGAAGCTGAGATTTCCACCATGCTTGACAACTATACCTTTAAGGGTGGAATACCTAAGAAACTTGGTGATCCCGGAGTACCCACTATACCTTGCTCCATAAAGAGAAATTATGTTAAAACTGCTTTATGTGATTTAGGAGCCGGTGTTAGTGTTATGCCTCTTTCCTTGTACCGTAGACTTGAATTAAGTAAGTTGACACCCACTGAGATATCCTTGCAAATGGCTGATAAATCAACTGCTATACATGTTGGCATTTGTGAGGATGTGCCTGTTGTTGTTGCAAACGTTACTATCTTAACAGACTTTGTCATTCTTGATATCCCTGAGGACGACAGTATGTCGATTATCCTTGGTAGACCCTTTTTAAATACTGCAGGTGTTGTTATTGATTGCAACAAAAACAATGTCACCTTTCATGTTAACGGAAATGAGCATACGGTACATTTTCCGAGGAAACAACCTCAAGTTCATAGCATAAATTCTATCAAGAAAATTCCATCAATCATTATTGGAGCTTTTGAATTTCCTCTCCCTACTGTCAAGAAAAAGTATAATATTCTTATTGTTGGGGATGTTCATATCCCCGTTGAGGTAACCTAGTGTCACTTTGAAATTTCTCCAGTTTCGTGTTATTCAGAATGAGTTTGTTAACAAGAGTCGAT
The DNA here is from genome assembly GCA_021605205.1 of Aegilops longissima. Lineage (NCBI taxonomy): Eukaryota > Viridiplantae > Streptophyta > Magnoliopsida > Poales > Poaceae > Aegilops > Aegilops longissima. The sequence continues at coordinate 3,621,601 of CM038682.1, read as the reverse complement.
CAACCTTGTTAGTGGATTCATTTTGATGATCATGAGATGGATGAAACTAGAAGGCACAACCTTCTGCACTTTCTTTTTTACTTTGTGTTATTTAAAGTAAATAAAGCAAAAATAGTATTATTTGTCTGTTTTCTGAATTATCCGTGCAATAAAATAATATCCCGAAAATAGAAGTGTTCCAAATGCCCTGCAAATTTAGTATGTTTTTTATGGAATATTTGAGGATTTTAGGCACTGAAATCACTGCAGGAGGGGCAAGCACCAGGCCACGAGAGTGGAGGGCGCGCCCACCATCCCTGGGCACGCCTCCCTGTCTCATGGGCCCCTGGTGGCCCTCCTCCACTTATGCCAGCACCCACACACTCCATATTCTTCCCCAAAAAAAATCCCCATCCAGCTCAAGCACGAGTTCTAGCTCATTTTGCTGCGATTTTCGATCTCCTTGCTCAAAGCTCCATTCACAAAACTGCTTTGGGAGATTGTTGCTTGGTATGTGACTCCTCTATTGGTCCAAATAGTTTTTGTTCTACTGCTTTATTCATTGCAAATCCTTGCTGCCTTGGTGACCCTGTTCTTGAGCTTGCATGTTAAATTTATGAGGTCCCAAGTAATTTTAATGCATGATATAGGCTCTAGGCACTTGTAGGAGTAGTTGCTATCAATCTTGTTTAGTTTTATTCACTTTTATTTTGAAGTTGCAAAAAATTTCAAAAATATTGCAGAAAAAGAAATATGTTCAGGAAAATGTACCAAGGTGGTTCCTCAGTAAAGAAAGGACCCAGGCTTGCTATGCGTGAGCAAGACGATGAGCCACCAAGGGAAGCTGAAGTGAGGTCTTGTGAATGGCCATCAGAAGAATTTATGGTCAATGCAGGCATTAAGGATGAATTTGATACATATGTGCGTAATGCCGATCTTGAGGACTTCATACAAGATAAGTGTCCTCAGTACTACTATCTAACTGATTCGTTCATGAGAAGGTTTAAATTTTCATCTTCGCGTAATTCTCATAGTGTCCTGTTTGATATTTATGATAAATCATATACCATGGACCTGGAAGATTTTACTACTGCTTGCAAACTCCCGTAGTGGGGAAGTGTTAATGATCCCCACAAATCTGAATTTAGAGATTTCCTTGCTAGTATTACTGTGGGAGAATCTAGGGATATTACACAAGCTACCATAGGGAGCATTCATTTTCCTGCTATACATTATTTTGCTCTCTTCATTGGTAGATGCATTAACGGTAAAGATGAAGCATGTCATATGTGTGTCCCTGATCTTTGTGTCCTCAAGAGTGCCGTATTAGTTTATAAAGATTATAACTTGGGGGCAATAGTTGCACGTAGGTTGCATAAAAATGGTAGAGCTGGAGTTTTATTTGGAGGAATTTATGCGACCCGTGTGGCAAATTATCTTGGTATAGCCCCACGAGAGTGGGATATAATGTTGCCTCCTGCTTATTTAGATTATGACGCTATGGTCCATCATCATTTTCTTAAGGGGAATGAACAATTCCTCCAATATCGACTAATCTTTGACAGACATAGCTCTGTCCATGTTACTCTTCCTGCTCCTTCCCTTTTTGGTTATCAGGCAAAACGAAGATATGTTGTTACCAGGGAGGAGGCAGCTGAATACGAGAGGAGAGCGGAGGCGACTCGCCAACATGCCGCAGCTCAGGAAGCATTTGCTGCTGCATCTCAGTACGACCCCAATCACAATTATGGATATCAGCCAGGCTATCCTTGGCATTAGACCAACTTAGGCCAAAAGCCTAAGCTTGGGGGAGTACGTATTTCTCACCGACCTTACATTCATGTTCACACACTATTCTAGTCGTCGGTGCTCATACCCTTTCATTGTATTATCCATGCTAGTTTAATTTTCTTTTCTAGTTTTCTTCTTGTGAGTTTGATAAGCCTTAAGAAAAACCAAAAAAATTAGTTAGTTTAATTTCCATGCTTGTAGTAGAAATTATAATGAAAACCCAAAAAGATTTCTCATTCTTCTATTACTTGTTGGGAGCTTTCCCGTGTAAATAGTTTTATTTTCTTTTCTTTCCTTTGAGGGGTTGAAAGTAGAAGACCATATTGAAAATATTTATTGGCTCTCATATGCATGATTGTTTATTTAACTTAGAGCCCATATTATTTTGTCTTCTCTCTTGAGTTGAATGCTTGCAGATTTCAGCTTAGTCCTATGCACGTGCACTCTTATTATTATACACATCGTTTGGATGTGCGAGTGAAAGGCAATAATGATGTGATATGACGGACTGATTGAGATGAGAAGAGCTGGTATGAACTCGACCTCTCTTGTTTTTGTAAATATGATGAGTTCATCGTTCATGATTCAGCTTATCATGAAGTAAACATATTTGCAATGACATTTAGAGATTATAGTTGCTTGTGCCATGTTTGATTAGCTATGAGTTATAATGGTTTACCTTGCGTGCCAACATGCTATTAGAATGATTATGATGTGGTATGATGGGATGGTATCCTCCTTTGAATGAATTGAGTGACTCGACTTGGCACACGTTCACGCATGTAGTTGAAACAAAATCAATATAGCCTTCACGATATTTATGTTCATGGTGGATTATATCCTACTCATGTTTTTATTTGGTGTGAATTAGTTTTAATGCATGTTTATGACTGTTGGCGCTCTCTCAGTTGGTCGCTTCCCAGTCTTTTGCTAGCCTTCACCTGTACTAAGCGGGAATACTGCTTGTGCATCCAAACTCCTTAAACCCCAAAGTTATTCCATATGAGTCCACCATACCTTCCTATATGCGGTATCTACCTGCCATTCCAAGTAAATTTGTATGTGCCAAACTCTAAACCTTCAAATGAAATTCTGTTTTGTATGCTTGAGCAGCTCATGTTTCCACTAGGGCTGCCTATATTTTCCATGCTAGGTGGGTTATTCTCAAGAGGAGTGGACTCCCCTCCTCATTCACGAAAAAGGGCAGGTAACCGGGGTGCCTAGTCCCATGATCCAAAAAGATCAAAGCAAATCAATATAATTAAACAAAACTCCCCCAAGGTTGTTGTTAGTTGGAGGCACTCGTTGTTTCGAGTAAGCCATGGATTGATGCTTGTTGGTGGTGGGGGAGTATAAACTTTTACCATTCTGTGTGGGAACTGCCTATAATGCATGTAGTATGGAAGATACAGTCATCTCATAGTTGTGTGTTGACAGTGAAAGTATGCCGCCCAAAATGTTATTCAATCTCTATTTTAAAATCGAGCTCTGGCACCTCTACAAATCCCTGCTTCCCTCTGCGAAGGGCCTATCTATTTACTTTTATGTTGAGTCATCACCTTCTTATTAAAAAGCACCCGCTGGAGAGCACACTATCATTTGCATTCATTATTATTGGTTTATATTGGGTATGACTTGACTGGATCTCTTTTACCATGAATTAGAATGTTTAGTCAGTCCTTGATCTTTAAAGGTGCTCTGCATTTATGTTTTGCGGTCTCAGAAAGGGCTAGCGAGATACCATTTTGTTATATCATGTTATGATTGTTTTGAGAAAGTGTTGTCATCCGAGTTTTATTATATGGCTCACTAGCTGATTATGCTATTGATATGAGTAATTGTGAGACCGCGGTGTTATTGTGAGTATGGTTAGTTTATAATATTTGTTGAAACCTGAATGCTGGCTTTACATGTTTACAACAACAAGAGCAAACAGAGTTTGTAGAAGTTTTTCTTTATCACTTTCAGTTTATCAACTGAATTGCTTGAGGACAAGCAAAGGTTTAAGCTTGGGGGAGTTGATATGTCTCCAACGTATCTACTTTTCCAAACACTTTTGCCCTTGTTTTGGACTCTAACTTGCATGATTTGAATGAAACTAACCCGGACAGACGTTGTTTTCAGCAGAATTACCATGATGTTGTTTCATGTGTAGAAAACAAAAGTTCTCAGAATGACATGAAAATCCTCGGAGACAAGTTTCAGAAAATATAAAAAATACTGGCGAAAGAATCAAGACCAGGGGGCCCACACCCTGTCCATGAGGGTGGGGGCGTGCCCACCCCCTCTAGGCGTGCCCCCTGTCTCGTGGGCCGCCTGCAGCTCCGCCGACCTCAACTCCAACTCCATATATTCCGTCTCGCGGAGAAAAAAATCAGAGAGAAAGCTTCATCGCGTTTTATGATACGGAGCCGCCGCCAAGCCCTAATCTCTCTCGGGACGGCTGATCTGGAGTCCGATCGGGGCTCCGGAGAGGGGGATTCGTCGTCGTCGTCATCATCAACCATCCTCCATCACCAATTTCATGATGCTCACCACCGTGCGTGAGTAATTCCATCGTAGGCTTGCTGGACGGTGATGGGTTGGATGAGATTTACAATGTAATCAAGTTAGTTTTGTTAGGGTTTGATCCCTGGTATCCACTATGTTCTGAGATGATGTTGCTATGACTTTGCTATGCTTAATGCTTGTCACTAGGGCCCGAGTGCCATGATTTCATATCTGAACCTATTATGTTTTCATGAATATATGTGTGTTCTTGATCCTATCTTGCAAGTCTATAGTCACCTATTATGTGTTATGATCCGACAACCCCGAAGTGACAATAATCGGGATACTTCTCAGTGATGACCGTAGTTTGAGGAGTTCATGTATTTACTATGTGTTAATGCTTTGGTCTGGTTCTCTATTAAAAGGAGGCCTTAATATCCCTTAGTTCCCGCTAGGATCCCGCTGCCACGGGAGGGTAGGACAAAAGATGTCATGCAAGTTCTTTTCCATAAGCACGTATGACTATATTCGGAATACATGCCTACATTACATTGATGAATTGGAGCTAGTTCTGTATCACCCTATGTTATAGCTATTACATGAGGAATCGCATCTGACATAATTATCCATCACTGATCCATTGCCTATGAGCTTTTCACATCTTGTGCTTCGCTTATTTACTTTTCCGTTGCTACTTTTACAATCACTACAAAACCCAAAAATATTACTTTTGCTATCTTTATCTTTACCACTGTTACCATTACTATCATACTACTTTGCTACTAATTACCTTGCTGCAGATACTAAATTATCCAGGTGTGGTTGAATTGACAACTCAACTGCTAATACTCAAGAATATTCTTTGGCTCCCCTTGTGTCGAATCAATAAATTTGGGTTGAATACTCTACCCTCGAAAGCTGTTGTGATCCCCTACACTTGTGGGTTATCAGGAGCTCGGGGCGGGGCAGATCGAACGGCAATGTCGCGGTGGCTGAAGGTTGAGGAAGACGGCAACGACGTTGATCTAGGGGTGCTGGACTTGATCTCATTGGCGCGGACAAAGTAGCGGAGGCATTCGGAGCTCCTCGACAAGCTCCTAGCCAGCAAGGGAGGGCAGTGGTCGTGTGGACGGGGTCGGTCATGGTGGCCGTGGCATCTGACTTCGTCCGGATCACCGGGATCGAGCGAGCGAGGAGGAGAAGTGGATCTGGGAGGGGCGTAGAGGAGGAGTGAGGCCATGGGGGCAGGGGAGGCAGGGCGTCACCCTTATCAATTCCCCTTGGATGCCGGCGAGGTGGTCGGACGGGAGCCCGGCTCTGTAGTGACAGGCTCGGGGAACAGGAGAAGACGACCGTGTGTTGGACTGGACCACTGGGCCGGTTCGGTGGCAAGGCCCGGGGGGTAGGGGGAATCCCCTTTTTCATCATCCTTTTGGTTTTTAATGTATTCTAATCCGTTTCTCCTTTTTAACACCGTTTTCTATTTATTCTTATATCAACTAAATGGATTTTTTTAATTGTGAAACTATGCACACAATTCGAGCACAATATTTTTAGGTTGCACAAAAAGTTTGGGGCCAAAACGAAATACATAAAATTAGGTTTATATTTAATTGGTTATTTTAACTACTGTTGGACCTCTTATTAATTTGACAAGATTTAATTTTTGGGTCAAATAATGTTGGGCTCAACATGTCAAAGATCAGTGGAATTTATAGAATATGGTGAACATTTTAGTTTTACTGTTTGACAAAATAATTTATTTGACTTTATTTTAAATTTGAATTGGGCTTTGATTTTTATCAAGTGGCAGTTTGGCTTAGCAAGCCTAATGACATGGAATCATTAGGGGGAGGTCACTGTAGCAAACGACTTGAGGTGTTGCATAATCTTCCAATTTCTAAAATTTCATTGTTAAATGATTGGGGAATATATCACACTATCCATTAGTTCAGTCAAGTTCACCACAAGTCTACACATTATTGCCAATTGAGTAAGTCTTATTGGCGGGGAGAATAGGCTATGTGTGTGTGTGTTAGAGAGAGAGGGAGAGAGAGTGAGGAAGAGGGAGGGGCAGAGAGTGTGTGTGTGAGGATTTGATGGTAAAAAAGGTCGCCAATGTCGTAATATTAAACTCTTAAAGTTAATGTGGCCCCGTTGCAACGCACGGGCGTTCTTCTAGTTTCTTTAATGTCCCGAATTAACTATTGAGATCATAAGCAATATCTGATGATCGTTTGGCTGGCTTATTTTTTTTTTGAGGGGTAAGCCAATTTTATTACTCAAAATCCACAAAGAGTGGGATACAAGATAGGTCATGGGGATGGCCAAGCCACAGATGGCTCCCCGAACCCCTTCTAAGAGAGAATTTGGCTAGACTATGTGCTTCATAATTAACAGCACGACATTTAAAAGAAAAAGGAGCAATGAAAAAGAGTAGACCGAAGATTGATTTCAGACACAATGGCCCCATACTGTCCTCTGCTGCCTGATTTGATGTCCGAGACAACTTGCTTGCAGTCCGAGGCAACTATGAAGTTGTTGATGAGAAGATCCTCTGCCAAACACATTGCTTCTCTGCATGTCATCGCTTCCAGAGAGGCTGGATCATCCACGCCTTCCACCACAAGAGCTGAGCTCCCAAGCTAATTTCCACTTGAATCATGGCATACCGCAGCTGCTGAACCACCTCTCCCTGGCCGGACTGCAGCATCAACATGTATTTTTGCAACAACCACCGGAGGAGCCTTAGGCCGATGAGAAGCTACTGGGCCAGTACGTGCAGCCATCCACATCGCAGTAGGTCGAATCATTTTAAGCTCATCACAGTACCTGCTGATGAAACTTTGAATTGCTTGAGGGCTCTGGAAAATTCCTTCATGGATCGCCTTGCGCCTCGCGTACCAAATTGACCACAGAGTTATTGATATTAAAGAAAACTGATCGCGCGTTAGTGACTCAATAAGCGAAAATAGCCATTGCTTCGCTTGCGGTTCGGGCGAAGTCGTCATTTTATGTGCGAGATCCTCGTACACCAGCACCCATACACATCTGGCCATTGTACACTGCATCAACGAGTGTTTCCATGAGTCCGGCATTCCGCATAGCCCACATCTGCTAGAAGTCGCCATATGGCGATGAGCCCGCACATCCTCCGTGGGGAGGGAATGTTTTGAGAGTCGCCACAAAAACATCCGAACTTTGGCTGGTACATCGGTTTTCCAAAGTATCTTCCACATCCCTTCATCTGACTGTAACGTTGACGTTCCCGGTGCCCCCTCAAGCCAAGCCTCACGACGCTGCTTCATTTCAGATAACATTCTGTACGCAGATTTGACTGGGAAAACACCCTTGCTCTCAAAATTCCAGCACCAGAAGTCATCTATGTTGCGTGTGCAAAGAGCGATGCCCAATACGATCTTTGCGTCCATTGGCAGAAACACCTCGTTCACCCTTTGCTTGTTCCAACTAGCTGAGGTTGAGTCTATCAACTCTGACACAAGCTACGGTGGATTACCAGAGATGCACCCATAGGGTCGCAACATCTCATTTCTTGGGAGCCAGTTATCCCTGCATATATTGGTGGTTGCGCCATTACCAACCCGCCGGTTCAGACCCTGCTTCAACACGTCACGGCCTTCAATGATGGATCTCCAAATCTGGCTCGGGTGTCCTCCTAGTGAAGCTTGCAGAATGTCACTAGTTGGGAAATATATGTTCTTTAGTAACCGGGCACTAAGAGAATTTGGCTCCTGTAGCAGACGACATGCTTGCTTTGCCAACATAGCCAAGTTAAAAAGTTCAAAATCTTTGAAGCCAAGACCAATGCATTTCGGTTTTGTCATAGTCTCCCAAGAGACCCAGTGAGGTTTGCGCTTTCCTTCCTTAGAGCCCCACCAAAACTTTCGGATCAACATGTTAAGATGCTCACACAAACCTCTTGGTAACTTGAAGCATGACATGGAAAAGACAGGAACATATTGTGCAACTTCTCTAACTAGGACCTCCTTGCCTACTGTAGACATGCAGTTTTCAATCCACCCTTGCACCTTGCTCCAGAGACGGTCTTTTAGATACTTGGAGGCCCCATTCTTTGAAGTACCAATGTCAGATGGCATTCCAAGGTATTTTTCATTCAAAGTCTCGTTTGGCACATTGAGCGTCGTTTTTATCTCCAAATGTGTGCTTTTTGAAACACCTTTGCCAAAAAAGATAGATGATTTGTCATAGTTGATTCGCTGTCCTGAAGCCTGACAGTAACCTTCCAGAGCATGGTTCACCTCGGTAGCACCCACACCGTTTGACTTGAAGAACAGCAGGCTGTCATCTGCCAAAAGAAGATGGTTTATTGGTGGCGCGGAAGGTGCTACCTGTAGACCATGAATGTTAGATGACTCATCTTTTGATTTTAAGAGGCACGAAAGGTCCTCTGCTGCTATCAAGAACAAGTATGGAGATATCGGGTCCCCTTGTCTGATTCCTCGTGATGGTTTGAATTCCTGTAATTTTTTGCCATTGAACAAAACTGAAAAAGAGACTGTGCTGACCAGGCCCATAACAATCTCTACCCACCTTTCAGAAAAACCAAGCTTGAGGATAATGGCCCGAAGATAGGTCCATTCTACTCTGTCGTAAGCTTTCATCATATCTAGTTTGAGCGCACATGACTGATGTTTCTTGGCCTTGCCTCTCTTCATGAAGTGCAAGCACTCGTATGCCGCTATAATATTATCCGTGGTCAACCTTCCAGGGACAAAGGCAGACTGCTCCTCAGAAATAATGTCAGGTAACACTAACTTCAGATGGTTAGAGATCACCTTTGATGCTATCTTGTATAAGACAATGCACAAACTGATAGGGCGAAATTGTGTTAACAGTGTTGGGTTTTTTACCTTTGGGATTAGGACCAGAACAGTTTCATTGATGCTCTCCGCAGATTCTGTCCCCTCCACGATTTTGATAACTACCTTTGTCACATCGCTGCCACATAGATCCCAGTGACGCTGAAAGAAATGTGCCGGAAAGCCGTCAGGGCCAGGTGCCTTGATTGGGAACATCTGGAATAGAGTTCTTTTAACCTCTTCGGCATTGTACGGGGCGTTAAGGGCCTCGTTCATAGTTTGCGTCACATTGATGGGAACCGTGTCGAGGACTTGCTCCATGTTTAGCACACCCTCTGATGTGTAGAGGTTTTTATATAACGAAGTGGTCATTTCCTGCATCTCCTCCGTGTTAACTGTACTCTAGCCGTCCGGACGTTGCAACTGTTTTATTTGGTTCTTCCTCCTCCTCCTGCTTGCTCGTAAATGAAAAAAGTAAGTGTTCTTGTCCCCGTGCGTGAGCCACTCCAATCTCGCCCTTTGTCGCCATAGAATCTCTTCTCTGTGGTAAAGTTCGACCAATCTGTCACATATCTTGGTTTCAGCGTGTGTTGGGCCGGCTCTGCTAGGAATCTGACGTAGCTCCTGTAGCTGCTGCTTTAGGCGGGAGATTTCTTGGCTGGCTATATATACCGGCGTATAAGATGGATCCAGTTGTGGCCTGGTGATAACAAGGTGTGGGCCTAGACTCCCGTATGTCAGCGTAAGGCTTCTACTAGCTTTTTATTTTAAGAGAAGGCCAAAGCCCACACACAACACCGTGCGTGAACACCAGGCTTAGCTTAACGTAAGTATCCCGATTCATAAGACCGCCAGGCTGTTTAGGGGGCGTGCCTAAAGAGAGCACATCCACCCCAACCTGTGCGGTCTGCACATCCAGCAACCCCAATTGGATATTGAAATTGAACTCCTGTAGCGTATGACATGTACGCCTGGTAAATACTTTTGATTTTTTTATTTCAAATAATCTCAGGCATTATTGTGTAGCCTCACAAATAATTCCTTATTTTATGTTTCATAAATTCGTACTTTAAATAGCCTCAAAAATTGTTTTGTATGATTGACATGCACACCGGATATATAATCCCTTTTATTTCATTTGATGTAATTTCTATTTCTATATTCTAATTTAAAGTAATCTCAAACATTATACTATAGCCTGGTAAATAATTTATTTTCTTATATTTCGTAAATTCATATTTTAAATAGCTCAAATTGTTTTGTATGACTGGCATGCACGCCTGGTAAGTAATTACTTTTATGTCGTATGCCTGGTAAATAATCCTTTTATTTCATTTCTTGTAATTTGTATTTTTATGACCAGCCAGGCAGCCAACAAGTTTGTATGTTGCAACGAGAACCCCGTGGATTCACCTCCCCTTTGCCTGCCGCTCCGGCGGTCGATGGTGGGGTGGGGAATACTCATGCCTTCGCCCAGATTAATAGTTTAGGTTGGGGTTTTTGCCCTTGCAGGTGCGGCACTAGGGCAGATGGTGGTGCCTCTTCTTCGAGCTTGTCTTTCAGGCTCTATTCCTCCTCGAGTTAGTTTGTATGAACGTACTCGACCGACATTTTATATGACTAACACACAACACTGGAATTCCCATGCTCAAATTTGAGAACTATTTGTTTTTTTTTTTTTTTTTGCTATTTTCGAAGCACTACCTGATTTTCCGGTCACTGAAAAAGAGCAAAATGCTCTTCGGTAAGAAAAAGCATGAAAACGAGTTCTGAAAGGGATGAAACTTTGCATGGTGTCTTCATCTCATCCATGTAGGGTGTGGTAAAAATTTGAGACCATTACAGCAAAAATTTGATGCACCTCGTGTAAAAACTAAATGCTCTCCAACGAAGTATCATACTTTCGAACAGAAACCATCGCCTGCCACACACAACTCCATTTTTCTAACTCATTTAAAATTCAAGGTTTTTATATGACTAACACACATCACGGGAAGTCCCATGCTCAAATATAAGACTATTCCGGGATTAGGAAAATATGATTTTTAAAGGATTTTTCGGGCATAAGATATATGTGGTGGGCGGCTTGTAACACCCACCACTTCAAACATTTGTAAACTAGAAAAGAATGTCATGGGTTTCCAAACTAGTGCAGTGCCGGGCAAATAGTATGCTCGCCACTAGTTTGTGATGTTCCAGTGGCAGACCCACAACAAGTGCACCCGCCACTGCTGTTTTTAGCTTGCAAGCAAATTTGGAAGAGTTTATAAGTTACAGGTTTTATATTTTGCTCACCACTACTATGAGGAATGCAGTGGCGGGCGTTAATTTCTACACGTCACTGGAAATTTTCCAAAATAGCTTTGGCAGGTTTTTGTTGGCGCCTGCCACTAATCTGAGGCCAACTATAAGCCTTCTCCTAGTAGTGCTACCTCCTAGGGGCTTCACAGGTGAGAGTGCCCTCCGCGTTGTTCGTTTCGCGATGGTGTCCCGGAGGGGCTCTCGGAGGCTCTCCGCGTTGTTTGATCCCATATGACGCACACCCGGTCGACCCACCTCGGGGGTCCATGACAGGTGGATTGTGGGCGCGGCAGGAGCCACTGTCATGCGGCGGCTTCGCACGCGACGGGGTGGCCAGACTCACCTGTCAATGTCCTTGCCTGTAACAAGCTGGTTCAGTCACGGCAGGCGTGGTTTCGATCACACCCACGTGCAACATTTTGCATGTTGTCCCGGGGGCGACGAGCCAGGCAGACCCGCCAGTCGGCATCTTCTCCCCATGCTTGGCTGGTTTGATTGCAACATGCGAATCGTGCGTCGCTCCATTTGGTTTGATTGCATATTTTAGAAATGTCGCTTAAGGACATTGAGAAGTCAAAAAAATATGTAATGGGACACATTTTGGCCACCAAATATATGCGGTCTAGTTCCTAAACAATATAATTGATAATTATCATGATACATGCGTTTACATTAGGCTCCAAATCCATGTGATATAGCAACTGCTGATACAGTAACTCTATTAGAGTTGCCATTATAGCAACAAATTTGGATGGATTTGATTTTTCTCTCCAAAAGGAATGCCTAGGAGGAAAATTCTAAGGACTCTATTTATGCAAATCAAACAATCTAAGTAGATTTTTCTTCTTCTAAAGAATCAAATCCTCTTTCAAACTTATAATATTCCTTTGAATCAAAGAAGCCCTTCTTTCTTTTACCCGGGAAATTATCTTACAGCTCGCCAACTTGCCAGTTGATAGTCCACATGGTAAAACTCATGAAAGGGAAAGACAATATCTAAGTTTGACATGTGAAACCTTCCAATGAGATGTGTTGCACCCATAGACGACTAAAGTTGTTTCTTGGCACCGTGTTAAAAAAACAACTTCATTCGCGTATGGTTGCAAAACAATTCAATACAATATACAAGTGGCTTTGCATGTCTTTAAGTTTGACTGCAAGTAATTCACAACCATTCGCTATCACAATTGTGCTAACTGATGTATGAAACCATGGAATTTTCTGTGGATCGTCCTTCTTCTCTGATGCTGAGAAAATGTGGACATGTGTTGTAGAAAAAAATAAAAAAACAAAGAACAAGTGGTGAAGAAATGAAAAAAAGAAACTTAAGCAACACCACTCAAAGAAAGAAAAATGGAAAACCCAAAAAAACTGTGAAACCCCATGAGAAAACCAAGAAAAACAAAACAAAACTGAAGAAAAAAGAATGAAAAGAAAAACTCAATGAAAACCGAGTAAAGAAACAAAGAAAACAAAATAAATCATAGAAAAAAGAAAGAAAAAAGCCCAATGCAAAGAGAGAAAGGAAAGGAAACACCCAATGAAAAAAGCAAAGAAAAATAGAAAACCCAAAGAAAACCAGTCAGAAAACAAAGAACACGGAAAAAATAAAAGAAAACGAAAAACAAAAATACAAAGTAAAAAAATAGCGACCGAGCGAACAAGACAGGGACTAACGTGGTAGATGGGCTGGCCCCTACTTGCCGATCCATTAGGCGAGACGAGAGCCATACTCCGTATAAGCAAGATATAGCTCTCACGCCTCAAATAAAAAAGCAAGATATAGCTTTTTTTTTAGGGGTGTAACACACTTTATTAATCAAAAGCCACAGTTTGTGGAATACAGTTTGCATGGGGATTAACAAGCCATACATGGCGCCCCTGTTGAAGAGAAAGAGCTGATCTAGCTACCTTGTGAGCGCCACCATTCGACGCCCGCCCCTCGAACACAAATTTACAATTAAACGCAGAGGCTCTCAGGCCGATCTCTGTCAAGATCGCACCATATCTACCCATATAACCCTTGTTAATATCATTGACCACTTGTTGGGAATCTGAAGCTATGATGAAATCATGGATGTGCAAGTCTTCAGCCAATGACATCGCCTGCCGGCATGCGATCGCTTCCAGAGTCCCGACATCATCGACACCTCGAATCACTAATGCTGAACTGCCCAGGTACTGTCCGTTGTCATCTTTGCAAATGGCTGCCGCTGAACCTCCTCTGTTAAAATTCATCACGCCGGCATCAACATGAATTTTGGCAAACCCTACTGGCGGTGCCTTCGGACGAGTTGTGGGTGCGTGATTATTCTGTCTGGAGCTTCTCGCCTCGCCCATTGGCTTGCTTACATCCAGGCTCTGCAGCTCGCTTATAAATCTCTCAACAAAACCATGGGTAGCATAAGGGCTCTGAAAATTTCATTCATGAATAGCTTGTCGGCGAGCCCACCATATCGCCCAAAGTGTAACTGCTAGTTTGACAAAAGAAGCATGCGACAACACTTCCATCATTGAGAAGAGCCAAAGTTTGGCGTTCGGCTCCATAGATGAACTTAGCTGTTCCACTTGATCTGCATCTGCTACAGCCCAAACACATCTCGCCGAGGTACACTCCAGCAATGAGTGACGCCATGAGTCCGGCGCACCACATAGTCCACATGAACTTGTTGTTGACATATTTCTGTGTGATCTGACATCCTCTGTGGGCAAAGATTGCTTAGCAAGTCTCCACAAAAACATCCGAACTTTGCTGGGCACTTGCACTTTCCACAAAAACTTCCATGCTGAACCTTCCGAGTCCATACTTGAGGAGCCTGCTGTTTGCTCAAGCCATGCCTCTCTCCTCCTCCTGGTGGAAACCAACATAGCATAGGCAGACCGGGCCGTGAATATGCCGGACTTTTCATAATGCCACGACCAAAAATCTGCTATATTTTTTGTGCATAAAGGTATTCTCAGAACGATAGGAATATCCATTGGCATGAGTACCTGTTCTAACTTCTCCCTGTTCCATGTCGCCGAGGTAGCATCAATGAGCTCCGAAACATGTACAGGCGGGTGAGTTACCCTGCTCCCGTGCGGACGCAACATCTCCGTGCGAGGCAGCTAGTTATCGTTCCAAATATTCGTGGTTTCTCCATTGCCAATACGTTTGACCAGTCCTTGCTTCAAGACCTCTTTGCCTTCTATAACAGCTCGCCAAATTTGGCTAGGGTGGCTTCCCAGTGAAACTTCCAGAAAAGGCGTGGTTGGGAAATATATGCTCCTCAAGATGCGAGCACTGAGAGATTCAGAATTTTGCAATATCCTCCATGCTTGTTTAGCAAGCATCGCCAAGTTAAAGAGTTCAAAGTCTTTAAAACCCAAACCACCCATATTCTTGGGTTGTGTCATTGCCTTCCAGGACACCCAGTTGGGCTTGCGTTGTCCATTCTTGCTTCCCCACCAAAATTTAGCTCTCACAGCAATTTTGATAATCTATCTGTGTCAGCGGGCCGCGACTATGTCTCGCCTGCAGCGAGAGGGGCAGGAACCCTCACTGAAGGGAGATCGAGTGGGCCAGCCTAGAATCACGGGATGGAATAGCCTCTTTTTTCTATTTTTTGTGTTTTATTTGTTTTTTGCTTTAATTTTTCTTTTGTATATACTTTAAAATACTCTAAATATATATTAAAAAACACTATATTAAAATAATTCAAAAATTGTTGACCAAGCATTTGAAAAATGTTGAATGTGTATAGAGAAAACATTTAAGGAAATGTGTATAAACTTTTTGATCCTGTCTTTCCAATAAAATTAATCAAGCATTTGACTTTTTTGAACAAGTATTAAAATATATTGATCAACCTTTTGAAATTTGTTAAATGTGAATATAAAATATGTTGATCATGTATTAAAAATGATAAAAAATTTATCATGAGTATCAAAATATTAATCAATTGTTTGAAAAATATTGAGCAAGTATCTGAAAATGTTAAATTTTTATAGAAAAAATGTTGACTATGTATTAAAAATGATGAATTATTTTTATGATGTATATAAATATGTTAACAAAGCATTTGATATATTGTTGAACAAGTCTTTGAAATTTTGATCAAGCATTTAAAAATGTTAAATATCTATAGGAAAAATGTTGACCACGTATTTAAAAATGATGAATTATTTATTTATTTACATAAAAATTAATCAAACATTTTACAAATGTTGAACAAGTATTTGAAAATCTTGATCAAGCATTTGAACAATGTAAAATGTGTATAGGAAAATGTTGAGCATGTTTTAAAACATGGTGAATTTTTTACTATCATGTATATAAAAATGTAGATCAAGCCTTTGAAAATTCTTGAACAAGTATTTAAAAAATGTTAACCAAGCATTTGGAAAGTGTTAAGTGTGTATAGGAAAAATGTATAATTTTTATGGCAAAAACGTTAGACGCGTATTTGGAAAATGTTGTTGATATATACAAAAATATGTAGAATAATAACCAGAAGAACAAAGAAAACCGAAAATGGAAATAAAATAAACAAAAAAATAAAGAAATGAAATACAAAAAAGAATGAAAAAATGGAGAAGAAAAAAGATAAAAGTATCAAAATAAACGAAACAAAAAGCAAAATAAAGGAAACCAAAGAAAACCGAGAGAAAATAAAAAATCTGTGAAAACTGAGAAAAAAAGATGAAAAGATAACCCGACTCAAATGGCATAAATAATTCGCACCCCTAGTAGATACTAGGAATGGAACTTGGTCGTAGTGGCTAGCAGGGATTGATATCCGTGGCGGCCAGGGATCAATCCCTAGTTCTCCCTTTTACTCTTCTTACTTTAGCGTGCACAAACGGGCCAGCCCAATTACCTCAGAGCCTTCAGCTAGACTTTCTAGCGACTCGTTTAATGCTAGAAATAGACGCCGCGGTGTTAGCGACCTTCCTCCTAAGTGGCTATTGGGCCTTGGGCTGGCATTAGGGGATGGGCCGAACTTCCATCCAGCCAGGACGACCTGATACGAGTGACACAGCCATCCGGGAATTAATGGACTACGGCTTCTTCTTCCTGGCTTCTCTCTTCAGTCTTCACGCTCAGGCTCGAGTTAAATGCATGGTTGGTCCATAAACTCAAATTAAAAGCACACTTTAGGCCATCAACTCAAAATTTGCACAGATTAGGCCATACACTGGATTATGAGCACACTTTAGGCCAAAAACGCTTCGCAAGGCCCAGTCATGCACACGTGGTCGCCACCTCGGCTCAGTCTGTAACGCACCTGCGAGATTCAGATTTTCAAGGGGGCTTTCCGCAAAATGGACGCAGCTGCAAAATCTCTCACGAACTCATTTTCCCCAATTCCCCGACATATTCTTCACGCTGCAGCAGTCACCGCCGTTGAGCGCGTCAGCCCCGGAGAAGGAAGAGAGTGGCTATTGGGGTGGCGGCACTGGCGCATGTGCTTTAGTCGGCGGGACCGGCGTCCCATGTGCTGATGGCGGCAGGACCAGCGGCCCATATGCTGAAGGTGGCGGGCGGCGGCCGAGGCTTCGGAAGCCATGGCGATGGACGGATTGGGCGCGTGGGCAACCAGCTCAGACAGAGGAAGCCTCGCGCCCTCGCCGTTGCCTTTCCGCAGAGCCAGTCGCTGGCCTGCAAGGGTGCCATGAGCGCACAAGCTGCCGACAGAGCTCGCTGGCGCCGGTGTTGATCCATTTTTTCTTTTGGTTACACAAAATTCTGAACCTTTCGTTGTATATTTGTTGTTTAGGTTGGCAAAATCCTTGCAATTTCTGGAAATGGGAATAGGAGTACAAGGATTGTGTTGGTAAAATTGGTCTGGCCATCAAGGATGTCAAGGATGTCTATCCGGGAGAAGTTGCCCCTTTCAATCATGAGCAGGGTTATTGTACTGATGTCAAAGAGCACACTTTAGGCCTTAGGTCGCCGTCGATCGTCCTGCTCCACGGAAACCGTCCAGAGAAGAGTACGAGAAAGGAAGGGCTTGGTCCAGCCGTGATTGGCGCGGGATTTCAGTTTCGTCCATTTTACAATTAACACCCTGGGAAAGATGACACTCGCAGAGCGGTCTAGTCTTAGCCGAGGTGGCAGCCACGTGTGCAGGATCAGACCTCCAAAACGTTTTTTTGGCCTAAAGTGCGCTCATAATCTAGTTTGTGGCCTAATCTGTGCAGATTTTGAGTTTGTGGTCTAAAGTGTGCTTTTAATTTGAGTTTATGGACCAACCATGCATTTCACTCCTCAGGCTCTCCTCTCAGTCCCTTGTTCTTTCTGTTTGTATCCTATAAGTAGCTACCAATCCATGTAATCCCCTCTAGCTTTCTCTAGCTTGTTCTTTCTCTCAAAACTACAGAGATCTTGTAATCTCTATGCGATTGAGTGATCGGCGTATTGCGAACATAACAATCTGCATTTTATACACATACAAAATCCATACAATTCAAACAAGAAATTCCAATCTTGTCCTGTAGAAAGAAATCGTAACTCACCCTCAAAAGGAAAAAAAGATTGTCACTTGCTCGCTCAACGCCGATGCTAGACGAATATACCACAGACTAGATAGTGTTAGATGTGTATAGTTGCTTGTGTAAATCCCCATTGTATAAGGGGCTTTTCTGCTCTTTGTACTGGCCTTTGGCCCTCAGTAAAGTCAGTTGCTCATTTATCCAACATTGTATCAGACGCCAGGCTAGCCTCCTCCTTCTCCCGCACGCTGCAACTCCGTGCCCGTTGTACCTAGCCTGCCCCTTTTTCTGGCCGTCGTGGACTGTCTCCGGTCGTCTCCCCTCCAGTCCCCGGCCCGGAATCGCCCCTTCGTTGCCTCCTCCGTCAGGCAGGAGCTGTCTTTGGCTCGTCCGGGCCTCCTTCCTGCTGCTGCCCTCGTCGCAGCTGTCCGGCTGCTACCCCGTCGGGTCGCCTCTTCCTCTGATCTGCTCGGCCGCCGTCGTCCCGGCCCTCTTGCAGCGCTCTCGTCGCCCTTTTCCCGTCCGGCAGCCGGCTTCCATGCCCGGCTCCCTTTTCAGGCGCGAGCGGGGCTCGCTCGCCCCGTCCTAAGCGAGCGGAGCTCGGCTGGGCGGCCGCTCGTGCGAGCGCACGAGCGCGCGCTCCCTTGCCTGGCCGCAGGAGCGAGCGGCGCTCCTTTGCCCTCGATCCAGATCTAGTCTGCCTGTTCGTTGACCAAAAAAAACCCAGAGAAGCAGAAGAAAGACTCCCTCATGTCTTCTTCGGGCTATGTCGTCGTTCCTCGGTGCTCGGTGATCTTCGATGGCACCAACTATGCTGAGTTTGTGGGTTTCATGCACATCCATATGTGGGGCCTTCTGCCGTGGGGCGTTCTCTCTGGCGAGGTTCCCTGTCCGCCCTGCCCTGTTGCTCCGGTGGCACCTGTTCCGCCGATACTGCCGGTGCTTACTTCTGATGCTTCTCAGGCTGATCGGGATGCAGCCAAGGCTCTGGATGATGCTGCAGTTGACGCTTATGATCAGCAGGTATCCGCCTATTCTGATGCTCTTTCTGTCTACCGGGATGATCTATTTGCCTACACTCAGTGGTGCAATGATGATGCTCGAGCTGCTGCTGTCCTCACTGCAAGTGTCCTCCCTCAGTTTGCTTCGGAGTTCATGGGTCTCGGCACTGTTGCAGCAATATGGTCCTATCTTTGTCAGCGCTATCAGCCCTCTGGTGATGCTCTATATCTCTTTATGGTGCGTCAAGAGCATGCTCTTCAGTAGGGTGACTCGTCTGTTGATGAGTTCTACTCACAGTGCTCTGCCATCTGGCCTCAGCTTGACTCACTGAGGACAACTGTTTGTGGAACTTGCCGTTGCTGTCAAACTACTCGGTCTGACTTGGAGTTTCAGAGGGTTCATGAGTTCTTATCTCGTCTCCGCTCTGAGTTTTAGCCCAGACGTGCTCACTTGCTTGCTCGTGGTCGTGTTCCTATCTCGGAGGTGCTTGCCGAGCTTCGAGCTGAGGAGACCCGCCTTCGTTCTGCCGGTTTGCTGGTGGTCCCGACTGTGTTGGCTGCTCGGGCTCGGTGTCATCTGCTCGGCTCCCCGCTCCACCGCTCCTTCCCACACCTTCAGGGGGGTGGTCGTCCTGCTTATACTGAGATGGGCCGGTCGCGCCGTGACACCTTCTGTGGCTACTGCTCTCGGCCAGGTCATCCATAGCCTGATTGCCGTGAGAAGAAGCGAGACCAGAGGTGCTCCTCTTCCAGTGGGACTCCTGGATCTTTCTCGACTCCGTCACTCACCGACCAGGACATTGTGAGGCTCAAGCGTCTCTTAGCTTCCTCAGGCTCTTCATCGACCGGTTCCGCTGCTGTTGTGACTGCATCCACTCCTGCACCACTGCAGGCATCTACACAGTCAGGTACATCTTCATGGGTTCTGGACTCTGGAGCCTCTTTTCATATGTCTCCTGATTCTTCTGTGTTCTCTTCCCTTCGCCCTCTTGATTCGCCCGTTAACGTTCTTACTGCCGATGTCACACCTCTTCCTGTTACTAATTGTGGTCTTCTTTCCACTCCATCTTTTTCTGTTCCTAGTGTTTCACATGTTCCTCGCCTTACCATGAATCTTTTTTCAGCTGCCCAACTCTCTGATTCTGTTTGTCGTGTCATTCTTGATACTGACTCTTGCTCCATTCAGGATCGTCGCACCAAGACTTTGGTTGGTGCTGGCCCTGGCGCCGTGAGTCAGAGGGCCTTTGGGAGGTTGACTGGCTTTGTGTTCCATCCGCTGCGACCGCTTCTGCCAGCTCCCGTGCTCTTGCTGCTTCTTCGTCTGTGTCCTTCCAGTAGTGGCATCATCGTCTTGGTCACATATGTGGCTCTCGCTTGTCCTCTCTAGTTCGTCAGGGCCTCTTAGGGTCTGTATCTGGAGATGTTTCCTTACTTTGTAATGGTTGCAGACTTGGCAAATAGACTCAGTTACCTTATCCTACTAGTGAATCTGTATCTCAACATCCTTTTGACTTAGTTCATTCTGATGTTTGGGCCCTGCTCCCTTTGATTCGAAAGGTGGTCATCGCTACTATGTTTTGTTTATTGATGATTTCTCTCGTTACACTTGGCTCTACTTCATGAAATCTCGTAGCGAGGTTCTCTCTATATACAAACGATTTGCTACCATGGTTCAAACCCAGTTTTCCACGCCCATTCGTACCTTTCGTGCTGACTCCGCTGGAGAGTATATCTCCTAGCTGTTGCGTGGTTTTCTAGCGGAACAGGGTACTCTTGCCCAGTTCTCATGTCCTGGTGCTCATGCTCAGAATAGTGTTGCCGAACGTAAGTATCGTCATCAGCTTGAGTCAGATCGTGCGCTGATGATTGCCGCCTCTCTTCCACCCCACTTTTGGGCTGAGGCTATTTCTGTCTCCTCCTATCTCATCAACATTCAGCCATCGACTGCTCTGCAGGGTCGTATTCCTATGGAGTGTCTCACTGGTCGATCTCCTGACTACTCAGCTCTTCGTATGTTTGGATGAGTGTGATATGTCCTTCTTGCCCCGCGAGAATGCACCAAACTGACTGCTCAGTCGGTTGAGTGTATTTTTCTTGGCTACAGTGATGAGCACAAGGGCTATCGCTGTTGGGACCCTGTTGGTCGCCGCTTGCGCATCTTGCGTGATGTGACCTTTGACGAGTCTCGCTCTTCCTACCCCCGTCCTTCTTCCTCGAGCTTCTCTGGGGATGATATTTCTTTTCTTCTCCTTCCCGATACACCCTGTTATGTGCCTCATGTTTCATCTCCTCCTCCTGCACCTCTCCCTCCTCATTCACCACCGACCCCATCTTCCCATTCCTCCTCCACCTCCCCACCATCATCTCCAGTCCGTCCCCCTCTATCACCATTTCCTCTCCACTATACTCGCCGTCCTCGTACTGAGGATGCTTCCCCTGACGTGTCTGACGCGCCTTCCACATCTGGTGAACCTCTATTCACGCTTACCCCGGTTCCAACCTCCATGCTCGGCCTCGCCCTCCGCCTGATCGCTACTCTCCTGATCGGTACGGTCTCTCTGTTCTTGCTGAGCCCACCTCCTATCAGACTGCCATGACTCAGCCTGAATGGCAGGTTGCGATGGCCGAAGATCCTGCGGCTCTTGAGCGCTCTGGCACATGGGATCTGGTTTCTCTTCCTTCTGGTGTTCGTCGCATCACCTGCAAGTGGCTCTACAAGGTCAAGACTCGCTCCGATGGTTCTCTTGAGCGTTACAAAGCTCGTCTTGTGGCTCGTGGTTTTCAGCAGGAGCAGGGACGCGATTATGATGAGACATTCGCTCCTGTGGCCCACATGACCACTGTCCGCACTCTCCTTGTTGTAGCCTCTGTTCGTCATTGGTCTATCTCTCAACTTCATGTCCAGAACGCTTTTCTCAATGGCGAGTTACGTGAGGAGGTTTATATGCATCCACCACCGGGTTACTATGCTCCTGATGGCATGGTCTGTAGGCTTCGTCGCTCTCTCTATGGTCTTAAAGAGGCTCCTCGCGCCTAGTTTGAGCGCTTTGCCTCTGTGGTGACTGCCGCTGGTTTCTTGCCCAGTGATCATGATCCCGCGTTGTTTATCCACACATCTCCTCGTGGTCGGACTCTTCTCCTTCTCTATGTTGATGACATGATCATCACTGGTGACGACTCTGAGTACATTGCCTTTGTCAAGGCTCGTCTTCGAGACCAGTTCATCATGACTGATCTTGGTCCTCTTTGATATTTTCATGGGTCGACTGGTGACGACTCTGAGTACATTGCCTTTGTCAAGGCACATTTCTTTGAGACCAGTACATCCCGGTATAGAGCATTTCCCTATAAAAAAGGAAAAAGGAAAAAAAAAAGGAAAGACCAAAGAAGCCTAAATAAAAAAGGGGGGCAAAGAAGCCCACCCAAAAAGAAAAAAAAGAAAAAAAAGAAAAAGAAAAATGGGCAATGTTATTATCCTTTTTCCACACTTGTGCTTCAAAGTAGCACCATGTTCTTCATATAGATTGTCTCCTATGTTGTCACTTTCATATACTAGTGGGAATTTTCATTATAGAACTTGGCTTGTATATTCCAACGATGGGCTTCCTCAAATGCCCTAGGTCTTCATGAGCAAGCAAGTTGGATGCACACCCACTTAGTTTCTAGTTTGAGCTTTCATACACTTATAGCTCTAGTGCATCTGTTGCATGGCAATCCCTACTCCTCGCATTGACATCAATTGATGAACATCTCCATAGCCCGTTGATTAGCCGCGTCGATGTGAGACTTTCTCCCTTTTTTGTCTCCTCCATATAAACCTCCACCATTATATTCTATTCCACCTATAGTGCTATATCCATGGCTTGCGCTCATGTATTGCGTGAGGGTTGAAAAAGCTGAAGCGCGTTAAAAAGTATGAACCAATTACTCGGCTCGTCATCGGGGTTGTGCATGATAGGAGCATTTTGTGTGACGAAAATGAAGCACGGCCAAACTATATGATTTTGTAGGGATAAGCTTGCTTTGGCCTTGTTGTTTTGAAAAGACATGATTGTTTTATTGGTACGCTCGAAGTATTATCGTTTTTTATGTCAAATGATAGACTATTGCTTTTAATCACTCGTGTCTTAATATTCATGCCATGATTAGACATATGATCAAGATTATGCTAGGTAGCATTCCACATTAAAAATTATCTTTTTTTATCATTTACCTACTCGAGGACGAGCAGGAATTAAGCTTGGGGATGCTGATACGTCTCCATCGTATCTATAATTTTTGATTGTTCCAAGCCAATATTCTTCAACTTTCATATACTTTTGGCAACTTTTTATACTATTTTTGGGACTAACATATTCATCCGAGGCCCAAAGGTGCAGTTCACATCATTGCATGTTTTTGTTTCGCATAAACCCAATATCAAACGGAGTCCAAACGGGATAAAAACGGACGGAGATTTTTTTTGGAATATTTATGATTTTTGGGAAGTAAAATCAACGCGAAACAGTGTCCGGGGTGGCCACGAGACAGGGGGCGCGCCCTCCCCCCTGGGCGCGGCCTGGGCTCTCGTGGGCCACCCATAAAGCGGTTGATGCTCTTCTTTTGGCGCAAGAAAGCTACTTTTATGAGAAAGATCTGGGCGAAAGATTCACCCCAATCGGAGTTACGGATCTCCGGATATTTAAGAAACGGTGAAGGGGTAGAATCAGAGAACGCAGAAACAGAGAGATAGATCCAATCTCGGAGGGGCTCTCGCCCCTCCCACGCCATGGGAGCCAAGGACCAGAGGGGAAACCCTTCTCCCATCTAGGGAGAAGGTCAAGGAAGAAGAAGAAGAATAAGGGGGGCTCTCTCCCTCTTGCTTTCGGTGGCGCCGGAGCGCTGCCGGGGGCCATCATCATCACCGCGATCTTCACCAACACCGCCGTCATCTTCACCAACATCTCCATCACCTTCCCCCCTCTATCTACAGCAGTCCACTCTCCCGCATCCCGCTGTACCCTCTACTTGAACATGGTGCTTTATGCTTCATATTATTATCCAATGATGTGTTGCCATCCTATGATGTCTGAGTAGATTTTCGTTGTCCTATCGGTGATTGATGAATTGCTATGATTTGTTTGAGTTGCATGTTTTATTATTGGTGCTGTCCTATTGTGCCCTCTGTGTCGCGCAAGCGTGAGGGATTCCCGCTGTAGGGCGTTGCAATGCGTTCATGATTCGCTTATAGTGGGTTGCGTGAGTGACTGAAACACAAACCCGAGTAAGTAGGTTGTTGCGTATGGGATAAAGAGGACTTGATACTTTAATGCTATGGTTGGGTTTTACCTTAATGATCTTTAGTAGTTGCGGATGCTTGCTAGAGTTCCAATCATAAGTGCATATGATCCAAGAAGAGAAAGTATGTTAGCTTATGCCTCTCCCTCAAATAGAATTGCAATAGTGATTACCGGTCTAGTAACATAGTCAATTGCTTAGGGACAATTTCACAACTCCTACCACCACTTTTCCACACTCGCTATATTTACTTTATTGCTTCTTTATCTAAACAACCCCTCCTTTTTATTTACGTGTTCTTTATTATCTTGCAAACCTATCCTATCACACCTACAAAGTACTTCTAGTTTCACACTTGTTCTAGGTAAAGCGAACATCAAGCGTGCGTAGAGTCGTATCAGTGGCCGATAGGAATTGAGAGAGTATTTGTTCTACCGTTAGCTCCTCGTTGGGTTCGACACTCTTACTTATCGAAAGAGGCTACAACTATCCCGTATACTTGCGGGTTATCACTCGACTCCCCTCCTGTCTGACAGTACCGGTGCTATCAGCATTGCGCGTGACCCGGTGAAGCATGAGCTCACCAAGCACATCGGCGTGGATGCCCACTTTGTGCGTGCTGCTGTGCAGGATCAGACTCTCGCTCTTCACTATGTGCCCTCTGAGTTACAGTTGGCTGACTTCTTCAGGAAGACATAGACTCGAGCGCAGCATGGCTTTTTACTCTCCAAACTCAGTGTTGTTGATCCACCATGAGTTTGAGGGGGTGTTAGATGTGTATAGTTACTTGTGTAAATCCCCATTGTATAAAGGGCTTTTCTGCTCTTTACCGCATCTGTATATGTACTGGCCTTTGGCCTCTCTTGTTCGTCAGGGCCTCTTAGGGTCTGTATCTGGAGATGTTTCCTTACTTTGTAATGGTTGCAGACTTGGCAAACAGACTCAGTTACCTTATCCTATTAGCGAATCTGTATCTCAGCATCCTTTTGACTTAGTTCATTCTGATGTCTGGGCCCTGCTCCCTTTGATTCGAAAGGTGGTCATCGCTACTATGTTTTGTTTATTGATGATTTCTCTCGTTACACTTGGCTCTACTTCATGAAATCTCGTAGCGAGGTTCTCTCTATATACAAACGATTTGCTACCATGGTTCAAACCCAGTTTTCCATGCCCATTCGTACCTTTCGTGCTGACTCCGCTGGAGATTATATCTCCCAGCTGTTGCGTGGTTTTCTAGCAGAACAGGGTACTCTTGCCCATTACTCATGTCTTGGTGCTTATGCTCAGAATGGTGTTGCCGAACGTAAGCATCGTCATCTGCTTGACTCGGCTCGTGCGTTGATGATTGATGCCTCTCTTCCACCCTACTTTTGGGCTGAGGCTGTTTCTGCCTCCACCTATCTCATCAACATTCAGCCATCGACTGCTCTGCAGGGTGGTATTCCTATGGAGTGTCTCACTGGTCGATCTCCTGACTACTCAGCTCTCCGTATGTTTGGATGTGTGTGATATGTCCTTCATGCCCCGCGAGAACGCACAAGTGTGTTTTTCTTGGCTATAGTGATGAGCACAAGGGCTATCGCTGTTGGGACCCTGTTGGTCGCCGCTTGCGCATCTCGCGTGATGTGACCTTTGACGAGTCTCGCTCTTACTACCCCCGTCCTTCTTCCCCGAGCTTCTCTGTGGATGATATTTCTTTTCTTCTCCTTCCCGATACACCCTGCTATGTGCCTCATGTTTCACCTCCTCCTCCTGCACCTCTCCCTCCTTCTCATTCACCACCGACCCCATCTTCCCATTCCTTCTCCACCTCTCCACCATCATCTCCAGTCCGTCCCCCTCTATCACTGTTTCCTCTCCACTATACTCACCGTCCTCGTACTGAGGATGCTTCCACTGACGTGTCTGACGCGCCTTCCACATCTGGTGAACCTCTGTTCACGCCTACCCCGGTTCACAACCTCCATGCTCGGCCTCGCCCTCCGCCTGATCGCTACTCTCCTGATCGGTACTGTCTCTCTGTTCTTGCTGAGCCCACCTCCTATCAGACTGCCATGACTCAGCCTGAATGGCAGCTTGCGATGGCCGAAGAGCTTGCGGCTCTTGAGCGCTCTGGCACATGGGATCTGGTTTCTCTTCCTTCTGGTGTTCGTCCCATCACCTGCAAGTGGCTCTACAAGGTCAAGACTCGCTCTGATGGTTCTATTGAGCGTTACAAAGCTCGTCTTGTGGCTCGTGGTTTTCAGCAGGAGCAGGGACGCGATTATGATGAGACATTCGCTCCTGTGGCCCACATGACCACTGTCCGCACTCTCCTTGTTGTAGCCTCTGTTCTTCATTGGTCTATCTCTCAATTACATGTCCAGAACGCTTTTCTCAATGGCGAGTTACGTGAGGAGGTTTATATGCATCCACCACCGGGTTACTATGTTGGGGAACGTAGTAATTTCAAAAATTTTCCTACGATCACGCAAGACCATGGTGATGGCATAGCAACGAGAGGGAAGAGTGTCCATCCACGTACCCTCGTAGACCGAAAGCGGAAGCGTTATAACAACGCGGTTGATGTAGTCGTACGTCTCCACGATCCGACCGATCCAAGCACCGAACGTACGGCACCTCCGAGTTACGCACACGCTCAGCTCGATGACGATCCCGGACTCCGATCCAGCAAAGTGTCGGGATGAGTTCCGTCAACACGACGGCGTGCAGGACGGTGATGATGCTCCACCGACGCAGGGCTTCGCCTAAGCTCCATGACGATATGACTTCTCCCGCGCAGGGCTTCGCCTAAGCTCATGACGATATGACCGAAGTGGAATATGGTGGAAGGGGCACCGACACGGCTAAGGAAAGATCCGAGATCAACTTGTGTGTCTTGGGGTGCCCCTGCCCCGTGATATAAAGGAGACAAGGGGAGGTGGCCGCCCTATAGGAGGCGCGACTAAGGAGGAGTCCTACTCCCACCGGAGTAGGACTCCCCCCCCTTTCCTAGTTGGACTAGGTTTGGAGGAGGGGAGAAGGGGAGGCGCCCCCCCTTCCTTGTCCTATTCGGACTAGAGGGGGGAGGGGGGCGCGCAGCCCACCTTGGGCTGCCCTTCCTCTTCTCCTATGGCCCATTAAGGCCCATTGACCTCCCGGGGGGTTCCGGTAACCTCCCGGTACTCCGGTAAAATCCCGATTTCACCCGGAACATTTCCGATGTCCAAATGTAGGCTTCCAATATATCAATCTTTATGTCTCGACCATTTCGAGACTCCTCGTCATGTCCGTGATCACATCCGGGACTCCGAACAACCTTCGGTGCATCAATACTTATAAACTCATTATGAACTGTCATCGAAACGTTAAGCGTGCGGACCCTACGGGTTCGAGAACTATGTAGACATGACCTAGAACCATTCTCGGTCAATAACCAATAGCGGAACCTGGATGCCCATATTGGTTCCTACATATTCTACGAAGATCTTTATCGGTCAAACCGCACAACGACATACGTTGTTCCTTTTGTCATCGGTATGTTACTTACCCGAGATTTGATCGTCGGTATCCAATACCTAGTTCAATCTCGTTATCGTAAGTCTCTTTACTCGTTCCGTAATACATCATCTCACAACTAACTCATTAGTTGTAATGCTTGCAAGGCTTAGGTGATGTGTATTACCGAGAAGGCCTAGAGATACCTCTCCGACGATCGGAGTGACAAAACCTAATCTCGAAATACGCCAACCCAACAAGTACCTTTGGTGACACCTGTAGTACTCCTTTATAATCACCCGATTCGTTGTGACGTTTGGTAGTACCAAAGTATTCCTCCGTAAACGGAGTTGCATAATCTCATAGTTACAGGAACATGTATGGGTCATGAAGAAAGCATTAACATACTAAACGATCAAGTGTTAAGCTAACGGAATGGGTCATGTCAATCAGATCATTCAACCAATGATGTGACCTTGTTAATCAAATAACAACTCCTTGTTCATGGTTAGGAAACATAACCATCTTTGATTAACAAGCTAGTCAAGTAGAGGCATACTAGTGACATACTGTTTGTCTATATATTCACACATGTATTATGTTTCCGGTTAATACAATTCTAGCATGAATAATAAACATTTATCATGATATAAGGAAATAAATAATAACTTTATTATTGCCTCTAGGGCATATTTCCTTCATCTCCCACTTGCACTAGAGTCAATAATCTAGATTACAAAGCAATGATCCTTACACCCATGGAGTCTTGGTGCTGATCATGTTTTGCTCGTGGAAGAGGCTTAGTCAACGGGTCTGCAACATTCAGATCCGTATGTATTTTGCAAATCTCTATGTCTCCCACTTGGACTTGGTCCCGAATGGAATTGAAGCGTCTCTTGATGTGCTTGGTCCTCTTGTGAAATCTGGATTCCTTTGCCAAGGCAATTGCACCGAGATTGTCACGGAAGATCTACATCGGTCCCGATGCACTAGGTATGACACCTAGATCGAAATGAACTCTTTCATCCAGACTCCTTCATTCGCTGCTTCAAGCAGCTATGTACTCCGCTTCACATGTAGATCCTGCCACGACGCTTTGTTTAGAACTGCACCAACCGACAGCTCCACCGCTTAATAAAAACACGATCCGGTTTGCGATTTAGAATCGTCCGGATCGTGTCAAAGCTTGCATCGACGTAACCATTTACGACTAGCTCTTTGTCACCTCCATATACGAGAAACATATCCTTAGTCCTTTTCGGTATTTCAGGATGTTCTTGACCGCTGTCCGATGATCCACTCTGGATTACTTTGGTACCTTCCTGCCAAGCTTACAGCTAAGCATACGTCAGGCCTGGTACACAGCATTGCATACATGATAGAGCCTATGGCTGAAGCATAGGAACATCTTTCATTTTCTCTATCTTCTGCTGTGGTCGGGCATTGAGTCCGACTCAATCTTACACCTTGTAATACAGGTAAAAACCTTTCTTTGCCTGATCCATTTTGAACTTCTTCAAAACTTTATCAAGGTATGTGCTTTATGAAAGTCCAATTAAGCGCCTTGATCTATCTCTATAGATCTTGATGCCCAATATGTAAGCAGCTTCACCGAGGTCTTTCATTGAAAAACTTTTATTCAAGTATCCTTTTATGCTATCCAGAAATTCTATATCATTTCCAATCAATAATATGTCGTCCACATATAATATTAGAAATGCTACTGAGCTCCCACTCACTTTCTTGTAAATACAGGCTTCTCCAAAAGTCTGTACAAACCCATATGCTTTGATCACACTATCAAAACGCTTATTCCAACTCCGAGAGGCTTGCACTGACCATAAATTGATCGTTGGAGCTTGCACACTTTGTTAGCACCCTTTGGATCGACAAAACCTTCTGGTTGCATCATATACAACTCTTCTTCCGAAATCCATTCAAGAATGCGGTTTTACATCCATTTGCCAAATTTCATAATCATAAAATGCGGCAATTGCTAACATGATTCGGACAGACTTAAGCATCGCCACGGGTGAGAAAGTCTCATCGTAGTCAACCCTTGAACTTGTCGAAAACCTTTTGCAACAAGTCGAGCTTTGTAGACAGTTATATTACCATCGGCGTCAGTCTTCTTCTTAAAGATCCATTTATTTTCAATGGCTTGCCGATCATCGGGCAAGTCAACCAAAGTCCATACTTTGTTCTCATACATGGATCCCATCTCAGATTTCATGGCTTCCAGCCATTTTGCGGAATCTGGGCTCACCATCGCTTCTTCATAGTTCGTAGGTTCGCCATGGTCAAGTAACATGACTTCCAGAATAGGATTACCGTACCACTCTGGTGCGTATTTTACTCTGGTTGACCTACGAGGTTCAGTAGTAACTTGATCTGAAGCTTCATGATCATCATCATTAGTTTCCTCACTAATTGGTGTGGTTGTCACAGGAACCATTTCTTGTGATGAACTACTTTCCAATAAGGGAGTAGATACAGTTATCTCATCAAGTTCTACTTTCCTCCCACTCACTTCTTTCGAGAGAAACTCCTTCTCTAGAAAGGATCCGAATTTAGCAACGAAAATCTTGCCTTCAGATCTGTGATAGAAGGTGTACCCAACAGTCTCCTTTGGGTATCCTATGAAGACACATTTTTCCGATTTGGGTTCGAGCTTATCAGGTTGAAGTTTCTTCACATAAGCATCGCAGCCCCAAACTTTAAGAAACGACAACTTTGGTTTCTTGCCAAACCACAGTTCATAAGGCGTCGTCTCAACGGATTTTGACGGTGTCCTATTCAACGTGAATGCGGCCGTCTCTAAAGCATAACCCCAAAACGATAGCGGTAAATCGGAAATAGACATCATAGATCGCACCATATCTAGTAAAGTACGACACGACGTTCGGACACACCATTTCTCTGTGGTGTTCGGGTGGCGTGAGTTTGTAAACTATTCCACAATTTTTCAAATGTAAACCAAACTCGAACTCAAATATTCTCCTCCACGATCAGATCGTAGAAATTTAATTTTCTTGTTACGATGATTTTCCACTTCACTCTGAAATTCTTTGAACTTTTCAAATGTTTCAGATTTGTGTTTCATTAAGTAGATATACCCATATCTGCTCAAATCATCTGTGAAGGTGAGAAAATAACGATACCGCCGCAAGTGCCTCAACATTCATTGGACCACAAACATCGGTATGTATGATTTCCAACAAATCAGTTGCACGCTCCATAGTTCCGAGAACGGCGTTTTGTCATCTTGCCCATGAGGCACGGTTCGCAAGTACCAAGTGATTCATAATCAAGTGATTCCAGAAGTCCATCAGTATGGAGTTTCTTCATGCGTTTTACACCGATATGACCTAAACGGCAGTGCCACAAATAAGTTGCACTATCATTATCAACTCTGCATCTTTTGGCTTCAACATTATGAATATGTGTATCACTACTGTCGAGATTCAACAAGAATAGACCATTCTTCAAGGGTGCATGACCATAAAAGATATTATTCATATAAATAGAACAACCATTATTCTCTGATTTAAATGAATAACCGTCTCGCAATAAACAAGATCCAGATATAATGTTCATGCTCAACGCTGGCACCAAATAACAATTATTTAGGTCTAAAACTAATCCCGAAGGTAGATGTAGAGATAACGTGCCGACCGCGATCACATTGACTTTGGAACCATTTCCCACGCGCATCGTCACCTCGTCCTTTGCCAGTGCTCGCTTATTCCGTAGTCCTGTTTCGAGTTGCAAATATTAGCAACGGAACCAAGATCAAATACCAGGTGCTACTACGAGCTCTAGTAAGGTACACATCAATAACATGTATATCATATATACCTTTGTTCACCTTGCCATCCTTTTTATCCGCCAAATACTTGGGGCAGTTCCGCTTCCAGTGTCCGGTCTGCTTGCAGTAAAAACACTCAGTTTCAGGCTTAGGTCCAGACTTGGGTTTCTTCTCTTGATCAGCAACTTTCTTGCTGTTCTTTTTGAAGCTTCCTTCTTCTTCCCTTTGCCCTTTTTCTTGAAACTAGTGGTCTTGTTGACCATCAACACTTGATGCTCTTTCTTGATTTCTACCTCCGCGGCTTTTAGCATCGCGAAGAGCTCAGGAATTGTCTTAGTCATCCCTTGCATATTATAGTTCATCACGAAGCTCTTGTAGCTTGGTGGCAGTGATTGGAGAATTCTGTCAATGACACTATCATCCGGAAGATTAACTCCCAGCTGAATTAAGTGATTGTTATACCCAGACATTTTGAGTATGTGCTCACTGACAGAACTATTCTCCTCCATCTTGCAGCTATAGAACTTATTGGAGACTTCATATCTCTCAATCCGGGCATTTGCTTGAAATATTAACTTCAACTCCTGGAACATCTCATATGCTCCATGACGTTCAAAACGTCGTTGAAGACCCGGTTCTAAGCCGTAAAGCATGGCACACTGAACTATAGAGTAGTCATCAGCTCGCTTTGCAGACGCTCATAACTTCGGCTCAAGCATCGCAGCAGAGCCTGTCACCCAGCGGTGCTTCCGGGGCGTAATTTTTCGTGCAGCAATGAGGATAATCTCGTTACGGACCCAGTCCGTAATTGCTACCATCATCTTTCAACTTTGCTTTCTCAAGGAACGCATTAAAATTCAACGGAACAACAGCACGAGCCATCTATCTACAAGAAACATAGACAAGCAAAACACTATCGGTACTAAGTTCATGATAAATTTTAAGTTCAATTAATCATATTAAAAACTCCCACTTAGACAGACATCTCTCTAGTCATCTAAGTGATCACGTGATCCATTTAACTAAACCGTGTCCGATCATCACGTGAGACGGAATAGTTTCAACGGTGAACATCACTATGTTGATCATATCTATTATATGATTCACGTTCGACCTTTCGGTCTCCGTGTTCCGAGGCCATATCTGTTATATGCTAGGCTCGTCAAGTTTAACCTGAGTATTCGCGTGTGCAACTGTTTTGCACCCGTTGTAGATGGACGAGAACTTATCACACCCGATCATCACGTGGTGTCTGGGTACTACGAACTTTGGCAACGGTGCATACTCAGGGAGAACACTTCTTGATAATTTATTTAGTGAGAGATCATCTTATAATGCTACCGTCAATCAAAGCAAGATAAGATGCATAAAGGATAAACATCACATGCAATCAATATAAGTGATATGATATGGTCATCATCATCTTGTGCTTGTGATCTCCATCGCCGAAGCACCGTCATGATCACCATCGTCACCGGCGCGACACCTTGATCTCCATCGTAGCATCGTTGTCGTCTCGCCAACTATTGCTTCTACGACTATCGCTACTCCTTAGTGATAAAGTAAAGCAATTACATGGCGTTTGCATTTCATACAATAAAGCGACAACCATATGGCTCCTGCCAGATTGCCGATAACTTGGTTACAAAACATGATCATCTCATACAATAAAATATAGCATCACGTCTTGACCATATCACATCACAACATGCCCTGCAAAAACAAGTTAGACGTCCTCTACTTTGTTGTTGCAAGTTTTACGTGGCTGCTACGGGCTGAGCAAGAACCGTTCTTACCTACGCATCAAAACCACAACGATACTTCGTCAAATAGACTCCGTTTTAACCTTCTCAAGGACCGGGCGTAGCCACACTCGGTTCAACTAAAGTGAGAGAGACAGACACCGCGGTCACCTTTAAGCAACGAGTGCTCGAGCGGTGAAACCAGTCTCGCGTAAGCGTCACGCGTAATGTCGGTCCGGGCGCTTCATCTCACAATACCGCTGAACCAAAGTATGACATGCTGGTAGGCAGTATGACTTGTATCGCCCACAACTCACTTGTGTTCTACTCGTGCATATGACATCAACGCATAAAACCAGGCTCGGATGCCACTGTTGGGGAACGTAGTAATTTCAAAAAATTTCCTACGATCACGCAAGACCATGGTGATGGCATAGCAACGAGAGGAA
Organism: Aegilops longissima; assembly: GCA_021605205.1. Lineage (NCBI taxonomy): Eukaryota > Viridiplantae > Streptophyta > Magnoliopsida > Poales > Poaceae > Aegilops > Aegilops longissima. Next base: position 3,587,971 of record CM038682.1, on the reverse strand, counting down.
GAGTGTCCATCCACGCACCCTCGAGACCGAAAGCGAAGCGTTATAACAACGCTGTTGATGTAGTCGTGACGTCTCCACGATCCGACCGATCCAAGCACCGAACGACGGCACCTCCGAGTTCTGCACACGCTCAGCTCGATGACGATCCCGGACTCCGATCCAGCAAAGTGTCGGGATGAGTTCCACAAGACGACGGCGTGGGACGGTGATGATGCTCCACCGACGCAGGGCTTCGCCTAAGCTCCGCGACGATATGACTTCTCCGCGCGGGGCTTCGCCTAAGCTCCGCGACGATATGACCGAAGTGGAATATGGTGGAAGGGGCACCGCACACGGCTAAGGAAAGATCCGAGATCAACTTGTGTGTCTTGGGGTGCCCCTGCCCCGTATATAAAGGAGACAAGGGGAGGTGGCCGCCCTATAGGAGGCGCACAAGGAGGAGTCCTACTCCCACCGGGAGTAGGACTCCCCTTCCTAGTTGGACTAGGTTTGGAGGAGGGAGAAGGGGAGGCGCCGCCCCTTCCTTGTCCTATTCGGACTAGAGGGGGGGGGGCGCAGCCCACCTTGGGCTGCCCTTCCTCTTCTCCTATGGCCCATTAAGGCCCATTGACCTCCCGGGGTTCCGTAACCTCCGGTACTCGTAAAATCCGATTTCACCGGAACATTTCCGATGTCCAAATGTAGGCTTCAATATATCAATCTTTATGTCTCGACCATTTCGAGACTCCTCGTCATGTCCGTGATCACATCCGGGACTCCGAACAACCTTCGGTGCATCAATACTTATAAACTCATTATGAACTGTCATCGAAACGTTAAGCGTGCGGACCCTACGGGTTCGAGAACTATGTAGACATGACCTAGAACCATTCTCGGTCAATAACCAATAGCGGAACCTGGATGCCCATATTGGTTCCTACATATTCTACGAAGATCTTTATCGGTCAAACCGCTAACGACATACGTTGTTCCCTTTGTCATCGGTATGTTACTTACCCGAGATTTGATCGTCGGTATCCAATACCTAGTTCAATCTCGTTACCGGTAAGTCTCTTTACTCGTTCCGTAATACATCATCTCACAACTAACTCATTAGTTGTAATGCTTGCAAGGCTTAGGTGATGTGTATTACCGAGAAGGCCTAGAGATACCTCTCCGACGATCGGAGTGACAAAACCTAATCTCGAAATACGCCAACCCAACAAGTACCTTTGGTGACACCTGTAGTACTCCTTTATAATCACCCAGTTACGTTGTGACGTTTGGTAGTACCCAAAGTATTCCTCCGGTAAACGGGAGTTGCATAATCTCATAGTTACAGGAACATGTATGGGTCATGAAGAAAGCATTAACATACTAAACGATCAAGTGTTAAGCTAACGGAATGGGTCATGTCAATCAGATCATTCAACCAATGATGTGACCTTGTTAATCAAATAACAACTCCTTGTTCATGGTTAGGAAACATAACCATCTTTGATTAACAAGCTAGTCAAGTAGAGGCATACTAGTGACATACTGTTTGTCTATATATTCACACATGTATTATGTTTCCGGTTAATACAATTCTAGCATGAATAATAAACATTTATCATGATATAAGGAAATAAATAATAACTTTATTATTGCCTCTAGGGCATATTTCCTTCATACTATGCTCCTGATGGCATGGTCTGTAGGGTTCGTTGTTCTCTCTATGGTCTTAAACAAGCTCCTCGCGCCTGGTTTGAGCGCTTTGCCTCTGTGGTGACTGCTGCTGGTTCTTGCCCAGTGATCATGATCCCGCGTTGTTTATCCACACGTCTCCTCGTGGTCGGACTCTTCTCCTTCTCTATGTTGATGACATGATCATCACTGGTGACGACTCTGAGTACATTGCCTTTGTCAAGGCTCGTCTTCGAGACCAGTTCATCATGACTGATCTTGGTCCTCTTTGATATTTTCATGGGATTGAGATCTCCTCGACCTTTGATGGCTTCTACATCTCCCAAGAAAAATATATTCAGGATCTTCTTGCTTGCGCTGCTCTCGGTGATGAGCGCACTGTTGTGACTCCTATGGAGCTCAACGTTCAGCTTCGTGCTTCTTATGGTGACCCTCTTCCTAATCCCACTCGCTATCGTCACCTCGTTGGCAGCCTTGTCTATCTTGCTGTTACATGTCCTGACATCTCCTATCCTGTCCACATCCTGAGTCAGTGTGTTTCAACCCCCGCCTCTGTCCACTATAGTCACCTCCTCCGCGTTCTACGATATCTTCGTGGCACGATCTCTCAGCGTCTTTTCTTTCCCCGCTCTAGCTCTCTTGAGCTCCAGGCCTACTCTGATGCTACCTGGGCTAGTGATCCCTCTGATCGACGCTCGCTGTCTGCTTACTATGTCTTTCTTGGTGGCTCTCTTATTGCCTGGAAGACAAAGAAACAGACTGCAGTTTCTTGCTCGAGTACAGAGGCTGAGTTGCGAGCCATGGCTATGTTGACGGCTGAGGTGATCTGGTTATGGTGGTTACTTGAAGATTTTGGTGTGTCTGCTACTACCTCGACTCCCCTCCTGTCTGACAGTACCGGTGCTATCAACATTGCGCGTGACCCGGTGAAGCATGAGCTCACCAAGCACATCGGCGTGGATGCCCACTTTGTGCGTGCTGCTGTGCAAGATCAGACTCTCGCTCTTCACTATGTGCCCTCTGAGTTACAGTTGGCTGACTTTTTCACAGAGACACAGGCTCGAGCGCAGCATGGCTTTTTTCTCTCCAAACTCAGTGTTGTTGATCCACCATGAATTTGAGGGGGTGTTAGATGTGTATAGTTACTTGTGTAAACCCCCATTGTATAAAGGGCTTTTCTGCTCTTTACCGCATCTGTATATGTATTGGCCTTTGGTCTCTCTAGTTCATTAGGGCCTCTTAGGATCTGTATCTGGAGATGTTTCCTCAATTTGTAATGGTTGCAGACTTGGCAAACAGACTCAGTTACCTTATCCTACTAGCGAATCTGTATCTGAGCATCCTTTTGACTTAGTTCATTCTGATGTCTGGGCCCTGCTCCCTTTGATTCGAAAGGTGGTCATTGCTACTATGTTTTGTTTATTGATGATTTCTCTCGTTAGACTTGGCTCTACTTCATGAAATCTCGTAGCGAGGTTCTCTCTATATACAAATGATTTTCTACCATGGTTCAAACCCAGTTTTCCACGCCCATTCGTACCTTTCGTGTTGGCTCCGCTGGAGAGTATATCTCCCAGCCGTTGCGTGGTTTTCTAGCGGAACAAGGTACTCTTGCCCAGTTCTCATGTCCTGGTGCTCATACTCAAAATGGTGTTGCCGAACGTAGGCATCGTCATCTGCTTGAGTCGTCCCGTGCGATGATGATTGCCGCCTCTCTTCCACCCCACTTTTGGGTTGAGGCTGTTTCTGCCTCCACCTATCTCATCAACATTCAGCATCGACTGCTCTGCAGGGTGGTATTCCTATGGAGTGTCTCACTGGTCAATCCTGACTACTCAGCTCTTCGTATGTTTGGATGTGTGTGATATGTCCTTCTTTCCCCGCGAGAATGCACCAAACTGCCTGCTCAGTCGGTTGAGTGTGTTTTCCTTGGCTACAGTGATGAGCACAAGGGCTATCGCTGTTAGGACCCTATTGGTCACCGCTTGCGCATCTCGCGTGATGTGACCTTTGACGAGTCTCGCTCTTACTACCCCCGTCCTTCTTCCTCGAGCTTCTCTATGGATGATATTTCTTTTCTTCTCCTTCCCGATACACCCTGCTATGTGCCTCATGTTTCACCTCCTCCTCCTGCACCTCTCCCTCCTTCTCATTCACCACCGACCCCATCTTCCCACTCCTCCTCCACCTCTCTACCATCATCTCCAGTCCGTCCCCCTCTATCACCGTTTCCTCTCCACTATACTCGCCGTCCTCGTACTGAGGATGCTTCCTCTGACGTGTCTGACGCGCCTTCCACATCTGGTGAACCTCTGTTCACGCCTACCCCGGTTCACAACCTCCGTGCTCGGCCTCGCCCTCCACCTGATTGCTACTCTCCTGATCGATACGGTCTCTTTGTTCTTGCGGAGCCCACCTCCTATCAGACTGCCATGACTCAGCCTGAATGGCAGCTTGCGATGGCCGAAGAGCTTGCGGCTCTTGAGCGCTCTGGCACATGGGATCTGGTTTCTCTTCCTTCTGGTGTTCGTCCCATCACCTGCAAGTGGCTATACAAGGTCAAGACTCGCTCCGATGGTTCTCTTGAGCGTTACAAATCTCGTCTTGTGGCTCGTGGTTTTCAGCAGGAGCAGGGACGCAATTATGATGAGACATTCGCTCCTGTGACCCACATGACCATTGTCCGCACTCTCCTTGTTGTAGCCTCTGTTCATCATTGGTCTATCTCTCAACTTGATGTCCAGAACCCTTTTCTCAATGGCGAGTCACGTGAGGAGGTTTATATGCATCCACCACCGGGTTACTATGCTCCTGATGGCATGGTCTGTAGTGTTCGTCGCTCTCTCTATGGTCTTAAACAGGCTCCTCGCGCCTGGTTTAAGCGCTTTGCCTCTGTGGTGACTGCCGCTGGTTTCTTGCCCAGTGATCATGATGCCGCGTTGTTTATCCACACGTCTCCTTGTGGTCGGACTCTTCTCCTTCTCTATGTTGATAACATGATCATCACTGGTGACAACTCTGAGTACATTGCCTTTGTCAAGGCTCGTCTTCGAGACCAGTTCCTCATGACTGATCTTGGTCCTCTTTGATATTTTCTTGGGATTATCTCCTCGACCTCTGATGGCTTCTACATCTCTCAAGAAAAATATATTCAGGATCTTCTTGCTCACTGCTCTCGGTGATGAGCGCACTGTTGTGACTCCTATGGAGCTCAACATTCAGCTTCGTGCTTTTGATGGTGACCCTCTTCCTAATCCCACTCGCTATCGTCACCTCGTTGGCAGCCTTGTCTATCTTGTTGTTACGCGTCCTGAAATCTCCTAGCCTGTCCACATCCTGAGTCAGTTTGTTTCAGCCCCCGCCTCTGTCCACTATAGTCACCTCCTCCGTGTTCTACGATATCTTCGTGGCACGATCTCTCAGCGTCTTTTCTTTCCCCTGCTCCAGCTCTCTTGAGCTCCAGGCCTACTCTGATGCTACCTGGGCTAGTGATCCCTTTGATCGACGCTCGCTGTCTGCTTACTGTGTCTTTCTTGATGACTCTCTTATTGCCTGGAAGACAAAGAAACATACTGCTATTTCTCGCTCGAGTACAGAGGCTGAGTTGCAAGCCATGGCTATGTTGACGGCTGAGGTGATCTGGTTACGGTGGTTACTTGAGGATTTTGGTGTGTTTGCTACTACCTCGATTCCCCTCCTGTTTGACAGTACCGGTGCTATCAGCATTGCGCGTGACCCGGTGAAGCATGAGCTCACCAAGCACATAGGTGTGGATGCCCATTTTGTGCGTGCTGCTGTGCAGGATCGGACTCTCGCTCTTCACTATGTGCCCTCTGAGTTACAGTTGGCTGACTTCTTCACAAAGACACAGACTCGAACGCAGCATGGATTTTTTCTCTTCAAACTCAATGTTGTTGATCCACTATGAGTTTGAGGGGGTGTTAGATGTGTATAGTTACTTGTGTAAATCCCCATTGTATAAAGGGTTTTTCTGCTCTTTCCCGCATCTATATATATACTGGCCTTTGGCCCTCAGTAAAGTTCGTTGCTCATTTATCCGAAGCCTTGCCGACCTTGCTTACAGGAGACAGCGTGTGTATACAAGCTGCTCCAAATCCGAAGCGGTTTCTAGCCGGTACTACAAACTAGTACTATTAATAATAATTAATTGACGCAAATGCATTGTACTACAAACCCAACACCCCTACCTACCAGCTGATGGGTACTGCTGGCTCTGGATTGGAAATGTTATGTTCAAAAACCGTCAACTTGGCCCTTGAGGGTTGAGGAGAGACTACAAAATGTAAATACAAAATGTACCACCAGCTAGTGTATAAAAAATGTACCACCAGCTAGTGTATACTTCCGCCATCTGCAAATACAAAATGTAAGTTCGTGGGGGGGAGCTCAGATGCACGAGCAATTAATCAATTAGGTCACCGGAGACCACACCCAAGTGGTGATACTTATAGTTTGGTCGCCTACGTGCCTGGTCATGAAACTTAATTAATTTACCAATTGCATTCATAAACAAAACTGTGCTTGACTAGGGAACAACACGCCTTTGGGTTGGGCGCGACCACGTCCAAGTACCCCTGACACCAGATTGCTTGGTTAATTAGGGTTACAAGCACACCACCACAATGCACAAGCCCAAATTGCATGTTTTCTTGTATCATTGCCTATAGTTTTCTGATCAATTATGCCAAGTAGTGATCTAAACGCTTTTATATTTTTTTTTACGGATTGAGTATTACTTATTAGCTTGATCATAGCCCTTTGTATTATTATTTCTTAAAAATGAAGTACAAATAGCTAGCCTAGTTCCCCACAAATTAGACTAGTTAGTTTGCTCTAGGTACCAATCCAATAATAGTGTACCTAATAATTTATGCCACTAGCTACCCTAAGACTTGTACGACCATCTGGTCAGTTCTCTTCTGCTGCCTGCATCCCATTTAGTTAACCCCCAATCAATCAATTCAACACCAATTTTGATGTTGTTCTCTCATTATTTATTTGTTTACTCCCTCTGTACATAGCTCAAAGAATTGGTACCTTATAATGTCCACGCGCAATTGCCATTTCTTCCAAGTAATGTGACCAGGTAAATCAACAGTTGACCTTGTTGTCTGTCGACCCTCGCTTGTCCCTAGAGCTCATCATCATCATCATTTTGCATGTATACTTGTATAGTGCCACTGGCTTATACGTGCAAGTGGCACCAATTATCTAGTATCTATATGCTATATATACACACCTCTGTCACCTGAGGCTTGATTGGCCAGACTCTCCTGGTCAAGAGACTTTGCTTTATTCTTATAAGACATATAAATAACTAAACCGGTGTGCTTGACCAGGGAACAACCTTGGGTGCGACCAAGTGGAGGTGACATAAACAAAATTTCCAAGGGTGACGTCACCAACCCAAATGACGGGATCAATTATCATGTTGAAAAAAAGATGTTTAGGGAAACTAACGAAATGTTTAATTAGCTAGCTCATAATCTCTCGATTGATTAAGGAATTTGCAATGGCTAGGCTCGCACAAGTGGATGACAAGCCTACCACCATCCAAATCGCGCATTATTTTTCCTTTTTTGTCATTTGCCATAATCACCTACGCAAGCTCGCAATACTCCTCCTGGCCTGGTTGCATCAACAAACTAAGTAATTTACACAAGGTACCAGCTCAATAACAGCCAGTCCTAGTATTTTCTACTTGCTACTATAAGACTTGTACAAGCATTTGGTTAGTTCTACAGCTTGCATCCCATCTAACTAACCCTAATTCACAAACTCCACCACTATTTTTGAGATGATTGTCTCCATATATACACCTGGCATCTACTATATGTATCCCAATTGTCGTTTACCAGTGTTGTTACCTGTCACACGGACCTTTCTTGCAAATGTGGCAGAGTTAATTAGTGTAAATAGCGGTTGACCTCCTTAACTAACCACCATCTGGCTCTTTTATACTGCAAATGGTAATAATCTATTGGTGCACATCTGTCGCATCAATGGCCTAACTATGTGGTTTAACTTGACGAGGACCTGTTCCCTTCGATCATCACTAATCTACCGCGCTGACATATATCCACTTTGTCGGTTTCTACTGTAAAACTAATTAATTAGCTTGAAATTGCTCCCCGCCTCATGGTTTCACATTCACCTGCTTCCTAATTAACATGGAGTTAAGCGTCGCACATCACACGTTACATAGTATATGCAACACAATTAAGTAATGCATTTGGACCGTTGATCAGATGGATAAACAGCTGAGATTAACCGCATGGTGTGTATGCGAGCAGGCATACAGAGAAAAGTCCACGCATGCAGGGTCGACGACTTGGCCGGAAATCGGAAAGATTCCATGCTTGCTCTATATAAGCACACATGTGCAGGTGCTTAGGCATCATAATTCATACTAACACGATAGGGATTAGGATCTAAGCTAGCTAAAGATCATCCAAGAGTTGCAGCAAACAATGGCGTTGACGGCTGCATGGGAGAGCAGAGGGGCAGAGCTGTCGCGCACCGGCAAGGGTGGCAATGGCGAAGAGAGGATGATCAGGCGGGAGCACATGTTCGACAAGGTGGTGACGCCGAGCGACGTGGGCAAGCTGAACCGGCTGGTGGTGCCGAAGCAGTTCGCGGAGCGGCACATCCTCCCGCGGCTGCTCGGCGGCGCGGCGAGGGCAGCCTGCCCCGGCGCCGTGCTGCGGTTCGAGGACGGCCGCGGCGGGGGGAGGGAGTGGGCGTTCCGCTTCTCCTACTGGGGCAGCAGCCAGAGCTACGTCATGACCAAAGGGTGGAGCGCCTTCGTCCGTGAACGCCGCCTCGCCGCCGGCGACACCGTCTCCTTCTGCCACGCCGGCGCACGCCTCTTCATCGACTGCCGGCGGCGTGGCGCCGGAATAGTAGCCCCGGCGACGCCGACACGCCTCCTCGTGCCAGCAGCAGGCCCAGCAGTGGTGCCGCAAGTCGTCACGCTCATGCCGCAGCGGTCGACATCCTCAGACGAGAGGGCGCCGCCGCCGCGTGGCCGGTGTGTACGGCTGTTCGGCGTGGACCTCGAGCTCGCCGGCGCCGAGCCGCTGCCGCTGGATTTGCAGCTAGCTTTGATGAGAAGATGACCTCCGCTTGTGCTATGCTTCTCCTGATGCTTGCAGTTTTAGTAAATTTAGCCGTAGTTTGATAGCAAATTATTAGATAATCAAAGCAAGAAGGAATCTTGTCATGAAGAAACAAGATGAAATTGTGTCCATGTAGTGCATGTTTGTCAGTGAAGATCTCAAGTTTGTACAGCTGAGTAGTTCAATTAATTCCATGGATCGCTCTAAATCTAATCCATGCATCAACTAAATCTAATTCCCAAGAAATTGGTTCATTAGTATAACACAAGTGGAGCCAAAAATAATTGTGTGCATCACAATGATACATAGACGGATGACTTAACCTCCTTTTCAGAAGAAGAAAAAACAATTGGAGCGGCAAGAGGGGTCGCTGAGGGTGGCTCGAGCGGTCGTTTTGTCTTGGCAGTGACGACGCCCCGATCCAGACATGGGGAGCTGGTTTTGCCTCGCTTGTTCTGAAGACCACGCGGGGGCGGGTGAGCTAACGGGTGAGAGCTCTGCGCTTTGGTTGCGCCAACGGCGACGCTCACGGGCGCCGCTTTCTTACTGAAGATGTTGTCGAGGTGCTCCTATCTATGTCAGGATTCCGGGTGAAAACCCTTGTCCATTATGGATTCGGCAGCGGCGACGTTTTACGCCATTTTTCCCTCCTGAGGGCATTGTTGTGAGCTTAGGTGTTTGTGTTAGGGCGTAGTGCAGTGTTGTAATCGGTTCTCCCTATGTTCTTTCCGCGCAGTGTAGTGTGTGATCCAGTTATCCTAGGATCGGCGTTTTACGAGCCTCGCCGTCTTGCATCGTTTGGCCGTGAACTTTGTTTGATATAGCTTTAGATATAAAGCGGTGTGGAAGTCTGTTTCGAGACATGCGGGACATCTTATTCCAGCAGCAAAGCATCGTTGCCTCAGATTTTCAGGCAAGCCATCCCCACGCACACAGTCGCATTGCCGCACCATGGACCAAAAGGGCGGTGGGAAATCTAGGTGTAAACCAGGGATCACGTGAGCAGTGGCCTTGACATGAAATTGGCGGTGGTAGGGAAGAGGAGGAATTAATGGTAGGCGGCGACGAGTGAGGAGAATGCAGGGTTCAGGACGAGGGGGCGGACACGGCTCCGCTTGGGAGGTGCCTCTGGTTGCGGCGAGTGGGCGGAAGGGTGGAGATGAGTAAGTAAGGGGCGGGACCACTCATCGGAGCCATCGACGTGGCCAGCGGGGCACTGGGGGCACTTGCGATGGAGGGAAGTTGTTGGGGGCAGAAAGTTCCTTCTACCAATAGGATGGGTCCTTGCCTTCTAGGAGTGCGCAAAATTTCCCCACAAGCGAGAAAAATTTATAGCTACAAATTTTTTGGGCGGAAGTTGGCCTGTTTTTTCATATGTGTTATAGTGCTCTTACTCCAAACAATTTCATCTTTTGGATGAGTTAGAGATACCCTCACAATGCAAGTATCATGTATTATCACCTAAATAAAAAAGGATGGTGTTACATTGCAGTTAAGGATATGAGAGTACAATACTATATCGAGTCAAACATGAAAAGATATAAATCATAACCACAACTTTATATTAGGTGAGTATATGCATTGTTAATATGATACTAGTGTACACTCAACGATCCTATGTATTAATCTATGCTACTCAGTGGCTGTCCTAGGAGATGCCATAATGTACATGTACAAGGTAATATAATTTCAACACACTAATTCAAATTGATGAAAAAATACACTACAAGTAGTATAATTTGGTCTAGATATCATCATAATTTCAACAAATAGTCCTAAATAATACTAAGGTGTTTGATAATTAGTACCAAGTACTCCCTCCGTTCCTAAATATAGGTATTTTATGAGATTCCACTATGGACTACTTAGAGAGCAAAATGAGTGAATCTACACTCTAAAATATGTCTACATACATCCGTATGTATTTTATAGTGGAATCTGTAAAAAAAAACTTATATTTAGGAACGGAGAGAGTATATACTACCTGCAGGGGGCCAATAGCTCCTGTGCGACGTTTTTGAGGTGAATTGGCAAGAGTGCGACGTAGTTTGAGCGAATGGCTGTGGTGCGACACATTTGAGCAGGTAAATAGCCCACACACGACATGGCTATTAAACTCAACTGATGCCCTCGTTACCTGTTGGGGGCTGGACCCACCACTTATCCACGCAAGCGCGGGACCAACCACTTGTCTATTCGCGGGACCCACCTCCTCGCAGCTAGAAGAGACGAGCGCCCGTGCCCGTCCGCCCGCCGCCGCCCATTCATCCCCTTTCCCCAATCTTTCTCTTCTCCGCGACCTAGCGCAAATGTTCACCTCCTCCGCCACAAGACTCAAAATGGCGACAGATGGACCAGTGCTGCTCACAAGGTGCCTGACTGCCTGACGCCTGACCCTCTTAAACGGTTGGTCGCTAAGAGGGATGACAATGGCAATCTTGGGCGGGAATTTGTGAAATGCTTGAGCAAACCAATGACAGGAAGGGATGGCAAGGTTAGATCTTAGTTCTTAGCCCGTTCTTTCGCTCTCTTTTGCTTTGATTTCTCCATATTTTGTTTTTTCTTCTCGAATTTGGGATTTAGGGTTCATGTTGTTCTTTTCAGATCTTGAAGAAATGTTACCATTTCGAGTGGATTGATGAATATGTTGATAGGATTTAGTTTGAGGGCTACGTTGATTCGAGTGTGGCCGCAACCTGGAAGCTCAATTTGGGCGGGATGCCGCCGATTGCTGTGGAGAATACGGGGAGCTCGGGCGGAGGGGCGGGCAGAGTCGTGCCGATGGCGATGTATGCGCGCAATGCTGAACTGCATGCGGAGTCCGAACTGACCGAGGAACTGAAGAAGATCAAGAAACATCTAATGCAGATGATCGATTTGCAGAAGCAAGAAAATATCATGGCGGGGGGTTCTATTGTTGTATCATTGCTCTGTTTTTGTTTTATTTGTTGTTCATCCATCATTAAATTGGGCATTTAGGCCTGTCAGGGTAGAGGATGTGATCTGTGCGCCATGCCAAGTTATGTATCTGAATTGAAGCAGCAATTTGGAACACAAATTATTCGGTGTTCATGCTCTGTTTCCTCTGTTTTTGTTCTTCAGTTATAAGAGTACACACCCAAATTCAGTTTCTAGTAAAATACAAAATTGGGCTGCTGAATAGATGTTGGGCCGTGACCAGCCCACCCGCGAGAGGGGCACCAGCCCGCCCACCTCTCACTTCGGCAAATAAAATGGGGCCCAATAAAATGTTACTTGTTTCAATTTTGGCCTTTTTCTTGCACTAAATTTTGTGATGGATCATTTTTTGCCCAAAACTAATGCATGTCTACGGTTCCATGAACTAAATGAGTTGCATGCTTGCATGAAGTGCCCGAAGTAAATTAGTTTGCATTTCCTCCCATGTCCATAGTGGGTTTGCATGGGGCTCCTAGTTGCATGTCCATGGTTTGGCCAATATTTTGAAGATGGTGTGTGTGGTGAGGGCGCGTGTGGTGACTGGGGTCTAGAAACCGGGCCCGTGGCAACCCATAGCAATACACTAATAATAAGCAAAAACAACCCATAGCAATCCACAAAAAATAGCACGAAACACACAATATATATAGTAGCATAACGATTATATAGAAGCATAAAGATTCCAACCCATAGTTCCACGATAGCCTTACAACTTAAAGTACTAATAAAACTTAATAATAGTAGCTTAACGATTACAACTTAAAAAAACTAATATGATAGATCTCGCTAGATAGATAGGTGGGCACCAAACGCGGGTTCTTCGGGTTCTTCTTCTCCTCCTCCTCCGGGCCACCTCGCTCCTCCGGCGCCGCCTTTCTCCTCCCCCATTGTTGATGGGGTACGGAGCGATGTGCATAACGCCGTTGTTGGGGAAGATGCCGTTGAAGTCGGTGTAGATATTGTAGGTTGTGAAAGCTATGAACTCACAACAAACCCAATACGCCGCCGAGGAGATGGAAAGCATCGAAAGGATTAGTGAACGTGGCGAGGAGCCCAACCACAATGGCGTTGTGGTTGACCTCCTCAAGATGGTACATCCGAGGAGAGCCGCGGGGGAGGTGGCGGAAGCCGGCCCCAAGGAAGAACTCCGTTAACTCCCTTGCGCCCCTCCACCTCGAGATCGCCCAAACCCTAAGGGTTCTCTCTACATACACTCCGTCCGGGTAGAGCCTTTCCGGCACGGTTGGGGGGAAGCGGTAGGTGGGGCCGGTGTACTGCATGGTGGCGAGGTGGCTCGAGGGCTCGATCGGGTTTGCTGGAGAAGAAGGAAGAAGGAGGGCAGAGGAGGCGGATGGGGTGTGGATGAGGAGGAGAGGAAGACGATAGTGCCCGCTTAAATAGCCCAAGTGCGACGTGGTTTCACGCCGTAGAATTAATGGGCGGGCGGCGTTTGGTGGGGGCGTGGCGCCCCATGAAAGTGTGTACACAAGGGGGTGGCGGCGTTTGGTGGGAGCGTGGGAAACGGGTTGCGATCCTTCTGTGCCACTGGTCGCGGGTCAAGGGGGGCGGGCTCACGCACGCGTCTGTGCCGTCGTGGGTCAAGGGGACACGCCTGCCCCGGGTTCTTTGCGTGTGCCGCCCGTGCATTCATGCCCCAGCCCATTCTTGCTAGTGCCCGCCAGAGGGCAACGCTCGGTCGATGGGGGCCCGTCGATGGGAGTCGTGACAAGTGACAATAATGGACGCCTTCATTTGCCCATCTTGTATCGGGCAGCACGCTGTTTGAACTGCATCGATACCCACATCGATGCCCCGATACCCCATGCCAGTATTGCGCCCTCAAAGAGGAGCACGCCATGTACAGCACGCCATGCAGCGTTGGCTTTTTGGTTGTCTTCATCGGGCTGCTGCATTGTGGCCGGGTGCATGCTTTGATGCGACGATGCATTACTTCTAATGGTAGGCATGCGACAGCTTACTGCGTCGATAGGGGTGGCGGAGCAGGGCTACGCCGAGGGCATGCATGCAACGGGCCCGCATGCAACGCACGGGCGCAGATTCTGCGGCTGGGCATGCATGCTGCGGGTAGGCTCGTGCACGCACGCAATGATGGAAAGGGCACTGCGCGAGGCTTGGTCCATGCACCGCGCCAACTCTTGCCGTTGATTCAAATGAACGGTCCCGATGCCCCAACGAGAGAGGCGGATCCAAACCCCACCGATTCAACCAATCAGCGCGCCTCATGCGGATCGATGCACACCTGTAGCTAACCCTAGCGCTGATCTCAACCATCCACGCACAACGATCGACGGCCCGGTAGTGTGCGGGTTTTGAGGGTTTTGGGAGGGTTTTGAGGGTTTTGAGGGTTTTGGCTGATTAGGGTTGAGCATAACTAATTCAAAAAATCAAAATATATAAAACTTTGCACATAGTCTTGTTATGTCGTAGTAACGAGAAAAAATATAAATATGGTTTACATACATTTTTACGGAAAGTCCTTCACAAAATTGTCACCTCTAACAATGTAGTATGGAGTTCAAGGATGAGAGTAGTGGGCACCGAGAGAGTAGGTGGGGTTTTGAAAATGAAAAGTGTAAACCTCACCAAAACTTCATTTTGGATTGACTAAGAAAGATCTTAACTTACTTTTCTCATTTTCATGTTTTAAGCTTGTTTTATATATAATTTTCTATTAAACCTTGTTTTCTCAAAAAAAGAAAATAATAGAAAATTAATTCAATAAATAGTGAGACTTTAGATGTACACTATATAGGTAGAATAGATGTGTAGAAAAATTATTTGGCTGGTTTAGACAAGGTGCCAAAAAAACTTCCTTAAATATGAGGCCGTTTACCCTACCTTTGGAGGTCATTTGAGACACACTTTTCATGACTATGAGTTCAACTTACCAAAAGGGCTCGGAATGATCAGCAAGCAAACATAATTTCAGTTGAGGTAGTTTAGATAGCATTAAAACATCAATACCCCATCCCTAATTCAAATTTGAGCCCAAATTTGAATTTAAATTTGAATTTTATTTGGCTGGTAGGTACCAACAAACAAGTTCGAATAGAAATACGGGGATACATAGTGACTACCAGTACGCATCAAGTTACAAATATTATTACATGCCCCAAATTTTCAAACTGTTCTCTGTTCTACCTCTTCCTACCACGTCGCAGTGCCCTTCTTCGCCTTAGCACTTCTTGTTTTTGGTTCTACTACACACACAAGTTCACTGATCATCTTGGTTTTCTTCACTGGTCTTTTCAACACCTCGCCAACACCCTCATGATCAGTGTCTTCCGTCTCAATGTTGACAGCAGTTTCAGTTTCTTCGGTGTGTACCTCAACATGGGTTTCTTCAGTCTGAACCTCGACACGCTCAGGTTCAGTTTCAACCTCGAGAGCAGTTTCTTCGGTGTGTACCTCAACATGGGTTTCTTCAGTCTGAACCTCGACACACTCAGGTTCAGTTTCAACCTCGAGAGCAGTTTCTTCAGTTTGAATGTTGACTGCAGCAGGATTTTCTTCAGCCTGCTCAGGCTCGTGCACACTTCTCCTCTTTCTACCGCCATCGACTCTTGCTTTTTTGTTGGCCAACACTGTTCAACAACAAGGGGTTGACTTGCTCGCTTCCTCCTGGCCATTGGGAAAGTGTTATACATATAGTAACTAGAAAAAAGCACCAAATCAAAACACGACAAATAAACAAGAACATACTTTGGCTTATCAGAGTGTAACGGCATTTGGCAGATCCCACTCTGTGCCCAAGTTCCTGGCACAACTTGCATCTATTTTTGTTACCTTTTTGGGCCCTTTTTGGCTTTCCATCTTTCTTTCCCTTCTTACTACTCCCACCTTTCTCAAACCATGCCTTGAATCTACTCTGTTTAGGCCTGCCAGCCTTTCTTTTCGTCAAGGGAGGACACATGGAAAATTCAATGTCCACTTCAGGCCACTGAGACTGATCTGTAAGTGCTGGAATTGGAGTAGCATATGCAGCTTTGAATCTTGCTACCGAATAATATTCATGCAAATATGGGTGCATGTTTATCTTCGGTTGGGATGCTAAGAAGAGAATGGCATGCTCACATGGTTTACCAGTGTGTTGCCACTCGAGGCAAGTGCAATCATGCAATTCAGTGTTAACAACATGTCTCCTTCCAGTTTTGTTATCTCTAACTTCAGCACCCCAAGGTGAAGATTTTTCAACAAACAAATGTGAAAGATTTCTGCTCCTATTGACCACCTGTTGTACCATCGCTGGAAGCTTATCACCTTGCGCACAATCACCTATCCTTCTTCTCAATTCCCACAGCCGCATGAGCATGATCCTGATTTGGTCAACCATGTCATGCACAGCAAATCTTTTAACTCCTTCACCTTGTTGTTGAAACTCTCGCCAAATTGTTGTTGATGTGGTCACACTTGATGGCAGTGTTGAATGCTGACCTGTACCATAACAAAGAATGGTAGGTGTTCAGCCATGGACCAAACTCATCACATGCTGCCATTATCTTATCAAGATGATATTTGTGTGTCATCTAGTGTAAGATCTTGCTGCTGGCCACATGCGCCCAAATTCTTCTCCTCTAAATTTTTGATCAAATTCATCCACAAATGACCAAGCACTCCCTCCGCTCAGCATGTGGGAAAACATTTTCACTGAATTTTCAAGCCCCTTACATGCATCTGTGTGTATAGCCAAAGGTGACACTGGTCCTAGGCACCTTTTCAACTGGATCATGAACCATGTCCATGAAGCCTCTGCTTCGATGAAACAAGCCAACAGCAATAGGAAACATCCAGTTGTGTCCATCTAGAGCATTGCATGCTGCCAACTGACCATTCCACTTGCCTGTCAAAAATGATGAGTCTATGCTCAAATATGGACGGCACCCTGCTTTGAACCCATCAATGCAAGGCTTCAAAGCCATAAAAAACTTGGAGAACTTGACTTCACCTGAGGGTGATACCTCTGTATCTATCTCCACAACACTGCCAGGTGACCTCTTTTCCACCTCTGGTTTGAAGTTGTAAAGCATCCTAAATGTATTTGCCCAATCACCATATAAATTTTTCATTGCCCTTTGTTTTGCCTTCCACACTGTGGTATATTTCAGTTTAATGGGGTACATCTTTTCCAAGTCTACTTTGAGTTTCTTGGCAGTAGTGTTTGGTGTTTTGGCTAAAATTGGGGTGATCTTTTCTGCAACCCAAAGTTGTGATGTCATGGTTGATACTGTCTGTGAACTTGTAATACAAGTATGTTGATTGGGGATTTGATTAACCCCGACAAGATTTCCATCAGGTTGCAGTCTAGCAGATATGTACCACTTGCAAGGCTTCACACTACCATCAAATCCTCTGCACCTCGCATAAAACTTCTTTCTATCAGTCCAAACAGTCTTGGCATCAAATTCATGTTTGACTGCATAAGTCTTGAAACACATCCTAAACTCCTTCATGCTTGGGAACAACTTGCCTACTTCAATGACAGGGTTTTCTTTGTCATACACATGCACCAGTTCATCATCATGTGCATCATCTACTTCATCTGCAGCTTGTTCCATCAACTGTCCATCTACTTCTTCATCAGCATTAGCAGCAAACTAGATTCGCCCTTCTCCTACTTATCTCTGTCATCAACTGAATGCCAAAAGTTTGGCCATCTCAATGTCGAGCATTGGTGCAATGACCAAATCAGTAGGCTCACCTAATTCAACTACATTCCAATCAACAGTTGCTGCAGTTTCAGTTTCAGTTCCAGTCACATGTCCCTCTTCGCTATTACTGTAAGTTCAGACACATGGGAATCAATGGCCTCTATGTAGCCCAATCATCGCTCTACCATCTGCGCAGCCAATTGTGATGGCACATATCCAACCTTCGAAAAAATGTTCAGATCAACGAGCTCAGCAAAAAAATTAGCCCGTTTGCTTGTCCAGCCGTTTTGCCGATCGATTTCTTCAACAATCTGTTCACCATCTTCTATTCTAACATACTCTCCTTTCCAATCATCAAACCGCAACAGTGATACTTCTTGCTCTGGACCCCAAACAATTTTCTCCCCAATTTTTTCCACCCATTTCTTCACTGCCGTCTCTCCCATGTTCTGTAGAACTTGTGGATCAATCTCTGTAAACTCAACCTCCCATTTAACAATTGTGTCTCTCTCAATGTTTTGTATGCTACCATCAACTAATTTTGCCTTTGATGGAAAGAAATTGACTGTCAATTCGAAGGTCCGAGCGGCAGCATCCCCTCTGTCAGTGGCGGACAGTGTGAGCCCGTGAGAAAGAGCAGACGAGGCCACCCCCTAATTGCATGCAAAATTGGATCGGAGAGAGGCGCATTACCTATTCGAAGTTGAATCTGGCGGCTCCATCTCAAGATGCCCACGGGCTCCCTCACAACCTATCGATTCCGCAAGCGAAAACAGAGGAAACGAGCTGAGATCTACGGGCCCGAGAGAGGAACGGGAAGGCGACTAGGGTTTGAATTCACTCACCATTTTCTGAGGACGAAGGCTCCGCCACCGTTGAGAACGAGGGCTCCGCCGCCGCCGCCGAGAACGCAAGATCCGCCGCCACCGGAGAAGAAGGGGGGCAGAGTGGCGGGCCCGGCACGGTCGGGCGGCAGGGCACGGTCAGCTGTTTTGAGGAACAATTAAGTTGGACCCACATGTCCTAACATAAACGGGCGGGCTTGGTTGACGACCAATTTAACCACATTTAACAGCCATGTCGTGTGTGGGCTATTTACCTGCTCAAATGTGTCGCACCACAGCCATTCGCTCGAACTACGTCGCACTCTTGCCAATTCACCTCAAAAACGTCACACAGGAGCTATTGGCCCACCTGCAGGGGTACAAATTGCAGATTGGCCAACTACCACTGCTGATGTCATTCAAATTGTTTCAATCCATATTAAACAAAACATGCACCTCCATCCTCTATAAAACTTGTCTCTCTTTGATGTCAATAAAAGAACCTGACCCTCTTGTCTTTCTATAAATATGAACTTCAGAGGAGTGTGAAACCAAAAGGAGAATTGTGTGCCCCTGTAACATGCTCCTCCTTGTCCCATGTGCGATGGGATATCTCGACCATGTGCGATGAGGTATTTTGTAGCAGCGACAACACGTTCTTGGGTTGCGACGCAGTACCACAAAATAGTTGCCGACCTGATCTTGCTTACAAGAAACAACTAAACTCAATATGGTTTTGGACCAGACATGACCTGAATGATGCTACGTAGGCAAGTGCAGTGTATTACACACCTAAACCTTGCATGCAGTGATTAGTACTGACAACCTGGCCATTGAGAGTTGAGATTACATTACCACTAGCATGTACTATAATCTTCAAGTATAATCAAATCAACGCAAGTTCAAATTGGGGGGTGAGATGCATGAACAACTAAATAAACTAGGCCACTGGAGATCAACTAAGTGGTGGTTCACACTTTACCTAGTCACCAGAGGTTTGATTGGCTAGAATCTCCTGGCCAGGAAACTTTATTTGATTGCTATTTGACATATAATAAATTAAACTCTTGTGCTTCATCAGGGGACAACCTTTGGGTGCGACAAGGTCAAAGTGAAGTGGAGGTGACCTAAACAACATCTTCAAAGGCGACGTCACAAAACCATTGATCTGATTTATTATTATGTTGCAGTACTAACCAAATGTTTAGCTAGCTCGCTTGATGGATTAATGTATTAACAACGGTTTGGCTGGGCATGAGCATGACAAGCCTGCCACTACAAATGCACATGACCAAATTGCACATTAATTGTCATTTTGTCACTGGTTATATGATTTTAGTCAATTATGCAAGCTAACGAATAATTATCCTAGCCTAGTTGCGTCAAGAAACTGACTAATTGTTGAGCAATTTCTTTTGGCTAATTTGCATCAAGAACAGTCTTGTAATTGCATTATGCCGGTTCTCCAACTTTCATCCCTTCAAAGTAACCCTAATTATCCTACTCCGTCGCTAATTTCTTTTACTACTATCTCTAAATATAGCTCAAATATATACCTTTTTTTAGGGTAGCTCAAATATATACCTGGCATGTAGTCTTACATGTGTGCCTTGTCCATCTGAAAGACTTCTCTTCCAAAAACAAATCTAACAAAATAGCCGTTGACCTCCTTAATTATTGTGCCCTAGCTCATTTTTCTCCAGAGCTTACAATCATCTGGGACAGTGGCACATATAAAGTATGTGCAAATGGTATTTATCTATCCCTGCACAACTGCCGCATTGATGGCTTAATTTCCTAGTTTAGCATGACCAAGACATGTTCCTTGGATTTTCACCAATGTACCGGGTTGACTTGTATCGACTTCATCATCCTTTTGGTTTCTGATGTGAAAATAATTAGCTTGAAAATGAATTAGTCCCACTCTGCGCTCCATGGTTTCACATGCACGTTCTTCCTAAATAACATGAAATTAAGTGTGGCACGTCACATATACATGAAGGTTGTGTGATCTATGTCGAGGTAGGGAGGTTTCGGTCTTTTTCCGAGATAAAAACATCACACATACACACAACAACAATAAATGAGGGTGCATGTAGATCATACATACATTCGATGATCAGAAGGATCGATGGCTGAGAACAACCGCATCTATGTACCAAGGAAGGAAAGTTAACGAATCCATGGCATTTGAGCGCCTGTGTCATTTCATTTGTAGCTCTTCAGCATCAAATAGGATCCATGCATGCATGCAGGTCAAGTGCAGCTAATATTGATGCAAATACCATGCAGAATACTGCAAGCTAACCCCTTGCTGACCTTGGTTAGAACTTGCAAGAAAAAAACTGATCCAAATCCAAAACGGTTTTGGGCTGGATAGGGTACCTAAACGACACTCATACAAACTAATAATACTACTCCCTCTGTACCGAAATACTTGTAGTTGGGGGAACTTGTACTAGTTTCCTCCAACTACAAGTATTTCGGTACAGAGGGAGTAATTAATATTTGTGCATATGCACTGCACGGGCCCTACCATACTTGCAGTGAACTAGATTGAAATGGAATATTGAAAGCTGTCAATTTGGCCCTTCAGAGTTGAGTAGAGACCATAATATTTAATCACAAGCTAGTATAGTCCTTAACTATATGCAAATTGATGAGTAGAAAATGTAAGCTCACTGTGTGAATTCAAATGCGACCAAAGTACCATACCCAAGTGGCGATTCTTAGTTTAGTCGCCTACCTGGTCAGGAAACCTTACTTATTGCATACATAAAAAAAGGTGCTTGACCGGGTCCAAGTAAAGTGGAGGTGATCTAAACATTATTTTTCAAGGATGGCGTCATCACCAAGCCTCTACATTCTGGCATCCAACGGCTTCATTGATTAGGGTAGTAAGGATATTATGAGTGTACTCCCTCCATTTCTAATTACTCTGCATATTAGAGTTGACTGAAGTCAAACTTTGTAAAGTTTGACCAAATTTATAGAAAACAATATAAACATTTACCATAACAAGTTTATATGATGTGAAAGTACATTAAATAATAAATCTATGGTCTTGATTTGTTATTGTATATGTTAATATTTTTGTTTATAAACTTGGTTAAAGTTTACAAAGCTTGACTTTGACCAAATCTAATACGCGGACTAAATAAAAACGGAGGGAGTATGAGACATGAGGATGCATGCATGACAAGCATACCACCACAATGCACAAACTCAAATTGGCATAGACTGTTTTATGCTCAAACGTGCAACCTAATACAATAATTAAGTGCTTATTACCTTGCTTTTTTTGCAGAGGGTGCTTATTACCTTGCACATAGCCCCTTGTATTGTTTCTCAAAAGAAACATACTAACAAATAGCTAGCTTGTTCCTCTAGTCTAATTTCATACAAATTAGACTAGTCACTTAATTTATTCTATGTACCAACCAAATAATAGAACTCATAGCAAGTTGTACTGCTAACAAGACTTGTACGTCCATCTGGCCAGTTCTCTTCTCCAGCTTGTATCTCATCCAGTTGACCATAGTTAATCAACCCACCACTAATTTTCTTGTTGATCTCCCTTTTCTTTGTCCCTCCGGCCAAAATATAGTTTTGCTCGTTTCTATATATACCTCAAAGAACAGGCAATTGGTTCCCAATCACCATTTGTTTCAAACAATGTGACAAAGTTAATCAGCAGTTGGCCTTGTCGTTCATCAATCCTGGATTTTCTCTAGAGCTTATCATCATCATTTTGGCATGTTACTTGTATAGTGCCACTGGCTTATACCTGCAAGTAGCACTAATTATCTACTACCTTTGTGCCAAAATATCAGACATTTTTGTAGGCTAAATTAACCTACAAAAATATCTCATATTTTGATACGGTGGAAGTAGTACTTATATGTTGTATCTAAACACCTCGTCGAACACATACATGGATGCATGACTTCTCATCACACAATAATTTGTTTAAGGGTAACCAAATGGCTTCAACAACAAAACTTGACAATGTCCTTTTCTTGCAAGTACATTTTTCACAAATCTACAGCGCTAAAGAAAAATGCTCCGAGAACATGAGGATGCATGCATGACCCATAGAGTTGTAGACCGTACATCTGATGATCAGAAGGGAAAAAAGACTAAGATTGACCGCCTAAAATAGAGGAGTACCATGCATGGAAGCCAATGCGTGGACGATTCGTGCGAAAATTACAAGTCATGTCCATGTAAGGCAGCTCTGATCCATATGTCACTCGGTCAGCTATCCGTATACTCCCTCTATCCATAAATATAGGTCCTAATACGTTTTTTGAGGCTGACTTTAACCCAATGTTAGAGCAATAATATATGACATGCAAGTTATACAAAGCATACCATCAAATTTGTACGTGAAAGAAGCTTCCAACCATATAATTTTAACATTATACATCTCATATACTGCTAATCTTATCAATAGTCAAAGGGTGTCTCGAAAAATGCATTAGGCCATATATGGATTGAGGGAGTAATATATACAAATACCTCCATTCAGCTTGAAGATGAAATATGTCATGTGGGCTATATGTAAAAGGCCAATATATGCATCCAACTGGTAACAACAATCTCAACAAGGAGAGCCAATTCGAAGTAAACAGTTTAATGCAACTTGTGGCGTTAATATATTCTTATGGTCCCGCGATACATGCGTGCGCGTAATGCACGTGTGTATGCGCGAGTGGTGCGTGCGGTCTAATCCCGCACGCGTATGTGTGCCCGTGCTATTTACGCACACGCGTACATGCATGTGCACCTGGGCGGTTTCTTATAATTACGCTCATGATGCATCTTCTCCATCGGTCAAGGCGTTATCATCAGGTAAGCTGCAATTTTCCTTTTACGTTTATCAATCAGTTCGGTCTCTAGTGGTGTACTTTCACCATCGGTGCCAAACATGTGTTTTGCTCGCATAAAAATAAATATATTATAAAACCTAGTTTCATAATATTTTTTGTATTTTTTGTTAATGATGCTACTATTCTTTTAATAAACAGTCAGACTAAGAAATATTTGACCTATAAAAATGCTAAAAGACCCACATTTTCGGTCAGAGAAGTACACAATTCTTCTCTTCCCGCTCATGCACTCAAAAGTTGTACTCCCTCCATCCCAAAATAACTGTCTCAACTTTAATATAACTTTAATACAAAAGTTGTACTAAAGTTGAAACACTTTTTTAGAGACGGAGGGAGTATCAATCTAGATTAAACAAAACTTGTTCATTCATTATCTACAAAATTCTATCTTCCTTTTTTAGGAAAACATAAAATTTCGATTAGTAGGAAACCAGACAATAGGCGTGCAATGTGACCCACGTCGCACATGTTCTTTCATTCATGTGTGATGTGGCTCCACATCCGCGACATGTTGGTGGTGATGGACTTTAGTATTCTTTGCGATGGGGTATTTCGATCATGTGTGTGGTATCATGTAGTAGTGACAATATTTTTCTGGGTCGCAATGCAATAGCACAAACCATTCTGGTTGTAACTTTGTTACAAGAAACAACTATACTCAATGTCGTATTGGACCAGTCAAGGGATCTGAATGATACAGCAGATTAAGTAATAGTATATTTTTGGAGGAAATGCAGTGCATTACACGCCTGAACCTGCCTGTAGTGATTAGTATTGACAACCTGGCCCTTGAGAGTCGAGGCTACATCATTACTGTTATGTCATCTATTATTCGACTATAATCAAATTAGTGCAAGTTCATGGGAGGAGGGGGTCTGAGATGCATATAACAAACTAGTTAAAATAGGCCACTTGAGGTCAGCCAAGTTAAAATATGTTATTATTGGCTAGAATCTCCTGGCCAGGAAGTTCCATTTTCAAGGAATAATAATGAAAACAGTTCCCTTCACCAGGGAACAACCTACTTTCGGTTGTGTGACATGGAGGTGACATAAAGCACATTTTCAAGGATGATGTCATTAAACCAATTAATCAGCTTAATTATTATATTGTCCAACCAACCAAATGAATTAGATAGCTACTCCCTCCGTCCTTAAAAGAGCATACTTTCAATTTTATTGGAAGAAAGTCAAACTTTTTTATGCTTGACAGTATTTATACAATAGTACACCAACAATATTTATGCCATCGAATTAGTAGCATTAGATTCATGATAAAATATATTTTTGTCATGCTCCTATTTGGTTTTACAAATATTGATCTATTTTTGCACAAACTCGGTCAAACTTCGAAATAGTTTGACCGTTCAACAAAGTTGGAAGTACACCCTTTAAAGGACGGAGGGAGTAGCTCTTGGTGATTAGGGTATTAACAATGGCTAGCTGTGGCAGGAGAATGACAAGCCTACCACCACAAATGCACATATCCAAGTTGCACATTAATTTTCTTTTTTTTCACTCGACATAGTATAATTTTGTAGTCAATTATGGAAGCTAACAATAATTTTCCTGGCCAAGTTGCATTAAAAAACTAACTAATTTGCATCAAGAAATCAACTAGTATATGACTTGTAAGTGCATTTGGAATACAAAGATATAGCTTGCATCGCATCTAACTGACCAACTCAAATATATACCTGGCGTGTACTCTCTGTCCCAGTTGTCCTTTACATGCGTATATAATTTGACGCAAGGACTTTTCTTGCAAATGCAACAGATCTAACTAGCTAGGCGCTGGCCTCTTTAATTATTCACACCTAACTCATTGGTCTCATTAGCTGGCTCTTATACGGTACTTCCTCCATCCCAAATTACTTGTTTCAGATTTGTCTACATACATCCTATCTAGAAACGTAATTTGGGGCGAAGGTAATACGTGCAAATGGTAATTATCAAGACTTGTTTAGCATGATCAAGACTTGTTCCTTAGATTTTCATCAATCTACCAAGCTGACCTGTATCGACTTCATCATTCTTTTTCTTTTTTTTAACAGAGTACAGACGCAAGCGATCATATTCACACGTATACACTTACCCCTATGAACGCACACACGCACATCCTATTTCTATGAGCACCTTCGAAAGACTGAGCTGGCATATTATCTTGAAATTTACACAGTCCCTCTAACCATCCAACCACAGGTTGGTTCGCTCATTCTTTTGTTTTTCGATATAAAAATAATTAGCTTGAAACTCAAATAGTCACACTGCGCTCCATGGTTTCACATGCACCTGCTTCCTAATTAACACGAAATTAAGCGTGACACATCACACATATACATGAAGGTTGTGTGCATTAATCGACATAGAGGTAGGCTTTTTTTTGGAGAAAAAAAAAAGATAACACATACATACGGCAACAATTAATAAGAGTGCATGTAAACCGTACATGTGTCCAATGATCAGAAGAATCAACGACTGAGATCAACCGCATGTATGTACCAAGGAATAAAAGTCAACGCATGCAGGACAACCTGGCGCGAAAATTACCAAGATATGGAGTACTAAATATGCTTGCTGTATATAAACACACATGTGCAGGTGTACTTATGCACCATAATTCATAGCACGATTGGGATTAGAATCTAATGGCGTTGACGGTCACATTTAGGAGCAGCGGAGCAGAGCAAGAGGACGGAGGAGGATCGGTGGAGCTGCCTCGCGGCGCTGGCGAGGAGAGGAGGATCAGGCGGGAGCACATGTTCGACAAGGTGGTGACGCCGAGCGACGTGGGGAAGCTGAACCGGCTGGTGGTGCCCAAGCACTTCGCCGAGCGGCACTTCCTCCCGCAGATGCTCGGCGAGGGCGGCACGGGGAGGGTGGCCGGCGCCGTGCTGCGGTTCGAGGACGGCCGCGGTGGCGGCAAAGCGTGGGAGTTCCGCTTCTCATTCTGGGGCAGCAGCCAGAGCTACGTGATGACGAAAGGGTGGAGCGCCTTCGTACGCGATCGCGGCCTCGCCGCCGGCGACACCGTCTCCTTCTGCCGCGCCGATGCACGCCTCTTCATCGACTGCCGGCGGCGTGGTGCCGGAATAGTAGCCTCGGCGCCGCCGACACGCCTCCTCGTGCCAGCAGCAGGCCCAGCAGTGGTGCCACAAGTCATCACGCTCATGCCGCAGCGGTCGACGTCCTCAGACGAGAGGGCGCCGCGCAGCCGGTTCGTCCGGCTGTTCGGCGTGGACCTCGAGCTCGCCGGCGCCGAGCCGCTGCCGCTGGATTTGCAGCTAGCTTTGATGAGAAAATAACCTCCGCTCGTGCTCCACTTGCCTGATGCTTCCAGTTTTAGTAAATTGAGCTGAAGTTTGGTAGCAGATTGATATAGATAATCAAAGGTAGAAGGGATCTTGTCATCAAAAGACAAGATGAAATTGTGTCCATGTAGTGCATGTTTGTCAATGACGATCTCAAGTTTGTACGTTGAATAGTTCAATTAATTCTGTGGATGGCTCTAAATCTAATCCATCACCTAAATCTAACTCCCAAGAAATTTGTCCATTAGTATAACAAGTGGAGCCAAGAATGATAGTGTGCATCACAATGATACATAGACAGGTGGTTTAAGGGCATTTCCAATGCGGACCCTCAAACCTCCAACACAACTAGGCCTCCTCAGTCAAAAGGAAAAAAAGGGGTGCCACTCTAAAAGAAGGGTGGTTTTGAGGGCATTTTCATCACCGTCCATACATCGTATAGGATTCAATTGTATAGGTCAAATAACCAACAAATGAAAAATTCCTAAGGATTCTAATCCTCCAAAATCCCTATGAAAATCCATTGAATCAAAAGAGCCCTTATTCTGACAGTAGGCTATCAGCATCACCACATCAGATTCTCGGGCGAGCCATCCCCGCGCAAGCAGTCGCACTCAGCTTTGCACCACTACCATGCAAGCCAGTCTTCGCTACTCAGCGCCGCACTTCGCCGCTGCCATCACCGCCACACTTAGCCCGCTCGGGACTGTGATGGTGCATCCTTGGCAGCGCCAACATAGATTCAGTCGCGATGGGAGCACGTAGGCAGCAGCCCGAACAACAAGGACAGTGGGAAACCCAGGTGTAAACCGCAAAGCACGGGAGCAATGGCCCCGGCACAACATCGGTGGTGGTAGGCATGAGGAGGAATTAACGGTAGGTGGTGATGATAGTGTCGGGTCGTCGTGGTGGCAAGAGGAGACATTATCAGCATGTGGTGAGGAGAATGTAGGGTTGAGGAGGAGATGGCGGACACGCCTCCAATTGGGAGGTGACTTTGATTACGACGGGCTGTGGCGAGTGGGCGAAAGGGCGGAGATGAGTAAGGTGGTGGAGGGAAAGCTCGTCAGAGCCATCGACATGGGCAGCAGGGCACTTGTGGCGCAGACAATGGAGGGTCTATTGGGGATGGAAAGTTATTTCTGCCATTTGGAAGGGCCCTCACCTTCTAGGAGTGCGCAAAATTTCCCCACTAGAGAGGAGGTTTTTCTACCTACAAAAATATTTTGGGGGAGTTGGCCTGTATTTGAGATGTGTTAGAGTGCCCTTACTCCCAGTAATTTCAATTTTTGGATGAGTTAGAGATACTCTCACAATGCAAGTATCGTGTATTGTTACCTAAATAAAAAGGATGATGTTGCACTGCTGTTAAGGATATGAGAGTACAATACTATAGCCCGTGGAACATGCAAAGTTAATAAGAAATAAATCATAGCCACAACTTGATATTGGGTGAGTAAATGCAACGATAATATGATACTAGTATACACTCGACAATCCTATGTATTGATATACGCTACTCAGTGGCCGTCCTAGGAGATATCAGTGTACATGTAGAAGGTATAGACAATATAATTTCAGTACACTGATTAAAATTTATGAAACATAAACTACAAGTAGTATAATTTGGTTTATATATCATCATAATTCCAACAAACAGTTTAATAAAAAGATGTTAGATAATTAGTACTCCCTCTGTAAACTAATGTAAGATGTTTTTACAGTTCAAATTAAACTGCAAAAACATACTGTACAGAGGTTGTACCAAGTATATACTGCCCGCAGAGGTAGAAATTGCAGATTGGCAACTACTACTGTTCATGTCACTCAAATTTTCTCAATCCCGATTAAACAAAATATGCACCATCTGGCCCTCTTTTCTTTCTCAAAATATGAACTTCTGAGTGGGAAACCAAAACCAAACATTACGTACAATACAAGTCCTTTGGAAAATTGTGTGCCCCTGCGACATGTTGGCCCTGATGGACCCTAGTCACTGTGATGAGCTATTTCAACCATGTGTGATGAGGCATTTTGTAGCAGTGACAGTACTTTCCCGTTTTGCAATGCAATGCCACAAACCGTTGCCGACCTGATCTTGGTTACAAGACACAACTAAACTCAATATGGTTTTGGACCAGACAAGGGACCTGAATGAT